>BLKR01003204.1:0-156437 GCA_011170035.1 Teleogryllus occipitalis | reverse complement strand
CATAGAGTAAAGATGTACATAGAGGGCTCATGAGGCTTGTTTCCAGCTACCTCCTTTGAATAGTTTCCCGTCCGCCGATAGATAGCGCCAACGTCGCGAAGTGTGAAGGGAAGAACAGGACTGGCTGTTGGTGGGGGTTTCTAGGAAATATCGCGCGGTGCAGAGGCACACGAAAAGTGGGCGTTGTATCCATGCCGACGAGAGGCTCTCGGGTGAGTCGGCCGACCTGCCCCCCTCCCTCCAGCCGCCGAGCTTCCCAGGCGACGGCGGGGTCTTCCGGACGAAGAAGACCAGCATTTGCGTCAGTCCAGTCCAGTCCAGTCAAATGGTAGAAAATAAGAGAAAGTTTTGGTGTAGTTTTGATATTTGGTTCCTATATTTTTGGGGTCGCTGAACACGAATATCAGGTTTGCCAAGAAAAGTTTTGTCTAGAAATACGTTTTTGGGGCAAAAAATACGTAAATACCACACCTTTTGTCAGTTTTTTCGAAATAACTCAAAAGCCATCCATTTTTCGTAATTAATGGTCCTATACAAAATGAAAGAAGATAAAATTACCTACATTTAATGTCCGTAAGAATTGTTTCTCCGATAAACGATTTAGCCGTGAGAACACGAAATTTGGTGATGTAAGCGAAACACACGAAAAGCGGGAATTATCCTATTTTATCTCAATATAACTTAAAAGCTATCAATTTTTCGTAAGTATTAACCGGACATGAAATGAAGGAGGTTAAAATCGCCTACAATGTGCATGTACAGTTTTCTTCTAGGATCAATGGTATTGCCGTTAGTGTGCAAAATATCCCTGAATGTTACTGTGAAAATGGAACTCAACCTCCTGCACTACATTTATATCCAATGAAGTTGTATGCAAATAAATACAGCGTCGTGTGAATCTGTCAACATTTTAATTGGAAAAAGGGAAGTAGGTAATTAATAAAGCGCAAGGGAAAATCAATATTTTGGAAATCGAACGTGCCTTTAGCGCTGCGTAGGTTCTGAAGGCCTTAGTTTTTATTGACACACACACACACACACACACACACACACACACACACACACACACACACACACACTCACACACACACACACACACACACACACATATATGTGCCTTTAGCGCTGCGTAGGTTCTGAAGGCCTTAGTTTTTATTGACACACACACACACACACACACACACACACACACACATTATATATATATAATGTATGGCATTCGCGTTTTTTTACAGGATAACTTTTTAAGTTATTTTGAAAAATCTTAAATAAAGGTACTGTTATTGATGACAAACCTCAACACTCGTTATAGCATTCTAACTATTAACATAGAAGCAATTCAGTGTCCAAGTTCAGTACGTCATCAATGACGGATTTTTGTCTCATACAAGAAACACGAGTCTATCTGTGACAATTACGTTGATTATGTGTCAAAATATCTATCACAAGCATATCTCCTTAGATGTTTTTATGGTTACTCTGAAGTGCTAAGCGAATTAAAATGTCTAAAAACATGTGCGTAGATAGTGTTAGGCAACACAACGATTCATATGACGTGGAAAGAAAATTTTCTTGCTACCACGAATAATGAAAGTCGGTTAATAGCAATGTTGATTACAAATATTTTATTAGCAGAAATAGCTTGCAAACAAGCGAAGGAAGACGCGGACACTCCGATAATGAACACAGTTTTGTGCTTAGATCCAACTAATGAGACTGATTGAAGTTGGTGAGGACGTAAGAGATCTGTTGGTAATATGGTTAGATCTCTGCCAGCATTCAAAATGGCTCCTTTTTGAAACAGAAGAACGACAAAGTTTCTTCACCCGATGGCTGCCATAAGTGAAACATTAACAGCTAACTTTGTTTCTCCCAACCAATAAGTGATTACGAAATCTCGGTGTAGGCCAAGTACGGAATAATGAACTTTGCTTCACAGAAATTTGGACGGAAATTTGCTTTAATGAACATTGGTTATATCCTAATGAACTTAGCATTTTCCAAATTCCAAACTTTTACCTCGCAGACTTTTATTGCAGAGAGAGAGAATCGCATAAAGGTCCTACGTATGGGGGTTCTTGTATTTACGTTAGAAATAATATTGATTCTATCTCCTTGGCGGAATTAAATGTGTATTCCATTGAAAATGTTTTCGAAATTTCTGTTGTACATCTTACTTCACTAAAAGTGATAATACTTTGCATCTACAGACCTCCAACAAAGAGAACTGCAGGTTATATTTTGTTCTTAGAAAACCTGGAGATAAAACTTAACAAAGTCAGCAATCGCTCTTTTGAATCCATTATTGTTTTCGGAGATTTTAACATTGATTTTCTGGTCCAATCTTGCGAGAAAGAAAAGTTTCTCAATTTAATTAATTCCTTCAATTTAGACATTACAATTAATGTACCTACACGGATCACGCAAAATTCGATGAAGGCAATTGATCAAATTATAATTAACAAAACTACTACTCGATATGAAGTTGAAACAAAAGACTTAGGATACAGTGACCACGATGCACAGATTCTTAACATAAAAAATGCGATCACTGGCACAATAAATAATACACGTATGACTAGATTATTTACAAAAAGTAAAATAAAATTATTCATTGATTACTTGATGCAGAGTCATGGGAAGCGGTTTATAATACTGTTGATACAAACGACAAATATATTTCTTTTTTTCAACTCTTTCATTTCATTTTAACACTTGCTTTCCTCTTCAAAAAAGAAGATTAAATATTTCACGGAAAAGCAATTCTTGGACAACACAAGGGATTAGGACATCTTGTAAAAACAAGGGAATTCTTTCTTTCATTTCTAAACGTCATAACGTATCTCAAGATTTCCTTATCTACTTTAAAAAATACAAAACATTGTTACGAAAAGTCATAAAGCAGTCTAAATCATGAAATACGATCAGGATATTTTGAACTCAAATAACAAAACAAAAGCAATGTGGAATATAATAAAAATACCACAAAATCCACTAGAAACCCTGTAGAGAATGTTGTTCTGAAATATAACGACATAAATGTGAACGATACGGCAACTGTGGCTAGTCTCTTTAACCAATACTTTTCGAGAATTGCTGCCGATCTCACTAAGGGTCTTCAGCCACAAAATTCAATAATAGACTGTTAACCCAAAGTTTAGACACGATGTTCGTTTCCGAAACTTCTTCCTCTGAAATTCTCAAAATAATCGGTAAACTAAAAAATAAATATTCGTCCGGTTTAGATGAATTCCCGGATGCTTTGTTAAAGACATGTGCGTATGCCATTATACACCCGTTAACTCACATATTTAATTCGTCGTTATGCACCGGAACGTTTCCAGATATTTTCAAAACAGCTAAAATTAAGCCGCTCTTCAAGAAAGGCAACAGAAATGAAATTCAAAATTATCGGCCGAGATCTCTTCAGTTTTTTCAAAAATATTAGAGAGACTTTTTTACGTATGAAAGGAAACCTTTCTCAGTAAACATGACGCACTTTCAGATTGCAATGATATATAAATACGTTCTTCTAGGTGAATGTACCTCGTTGCGGTATCCTGCATTAGAAAAGTTTTTGTTAAAAAGTGTTTGTTTGTAAAAAAAAAAAGCGTGTGTTTACCAAACTTTTGTACTACTAGACTCCATTTCTTGTGGCAGTGGTGGTATACTCCATTTCCTGTGGCAGTTGCAGTGCGCAATTATTGTCCTGAATGGAAGATCCTTTAAACCAGGGACCGAATACCGAAATAATAGCGATAAAGGTATTTATACCGGTATAGAAATTCCTTTTCCTCTATTATACCTTTTTTCAAAATACCTTTAAAAATACCGGTATAAGACGTCAAATACCGGTATATTTAGAGGTATTTTACCTTTATCCGACGTCTATACCGGTAAATACCTCTATTTCAAGGTATTATACCGGTATTCTCTCATCAAAATACCGGTATTTTCGAAAATACCGGTATTTCAGTAGAATCATTCAGGTATTTGGGGGAAATTCATTGTGATTTTTTCCGCTGAGATGGCTCAGAGGAAACAACTATTTACACGGGAGAGGTTCTGACCGGGAGGTCCTAGGGTTCGAGTCCCGAGGGTGGCGGATTTTCGACACATATTCTAGCTAGGTCGAGTTCTGCCGTTGACTGGGAAGTCGAGTTCTGCCGTCAGACGGAGGGACCAGCCCAACGGTCTTTGCAGACATCAACACGAGCTCGTTTGCTGACCTTGGACCTCACGTCCGGGCGCAGAGCTTGGCGACACATGATAGAGTGTTCAAAATTTATCGTATTTCTCCGTATAAATCTTGTCCTTTCTAGTAGCGATAAAAAATGGAGAAACGTGTCTTCTTATCCATAAATGAGTCTTCCCACGCATACCAAACTTCCTTCTTGCACGACTGTGTTTATCACTAAATACGATTATTTGCTTAAATTTGATCGTATCACTAACATTCCCGAAAATAATTTTTTCAGTTGGCCCAGTTTCCTTATTCTGCACCATGATTATAACTAAAACAATATTAAAAATTGACATTGAATGCTAATAGACATTAACTATTCTTACGCGAGGAAACAGAAGCGTTATGTTTAATTCAAAATTAATGATTGAAACATGTTTAATTTACACCCATGTATTATTTAATAAATTTCATTAAGAAAAAATATTAATTGTACTATATAATATTAATTAATTTAATAAATATTTAAAAATATTAATACTAATTAAATTTTAAATGTTTGCATTAAATTTGTGTAAATTAATTTATTATTTTGTTTGTTAATTTATAAATTTATTTAAATTAAACGTTAATTTTAATTAAAAAGTAAAAATGTTAATATTAATAAACTCTTTTTTATTAATTAATAATGTTAGTATATATTTCTTATTATTAAGGAAGAAACACTCTTCTCAAAGTGGGCTCCTCCAGATGCATTTTACAATGTAAGCAACCCACGTAGAAGGGAACCCTTCCCCACATGCAATGTTAATAGCTAATAATAATAGTAATAGTAATAGTAATAATAATAATAATAATAATAATAATAATAATAATAACATAATAATTTACTATTATTACAACTTTTTTCAATATTTGCAGTTAATGTCAAAATATATTAAACCCTTAATATTAACCAGGAAAATAACATTTTATTTTAGCCCTATTTATTAATGTATAATTAAGATTTAATTGTGAAATGAAGTAAAAGGAAATCTTTTTTTAACAATAACAAAACTGGACCTGAAAGCCTGAGCGTTCGTGATTATCTCAAGGTGTCAACGCTTCCTCAGTTCGCCGAAGGAAGTGCGGGGAGGGACGAAACGGTCCTACGCCTACGGCCGGCGCATACGTTGACAGCCTCTCCATGTGCGAAATACAAAGACAGGCTTAGGTCATCTCTCAGGTCAGATGGGAGATAGCTCGATGAAGGACACTAAGAAAAGGTTCTCTTCAATGGAATCAATAATTATTTTTCATATTTCAACTTATCCGAAGTTTAAATTAAGGGAGGTTTTCAATACATACAACGTATGCAAAACGTAAACGCCCGAACACAAAACATTTTCAATAATAAGAATAGAATTTAATACAGTTGTTTAATATTATATATACAAAATAATAATTTGAACAATAAATAACAATTATGAAATGATATTTGATTAATAAACATTTTGTGATATATTATTAACTACAGTAACCTATTTTTCAACATGTATGGATGGTAAGCTGTATTTCTTCATTGAAAATACCGGTATAATACCGGTATAACCTTTATGGACGTCCATACCGGTATAGCCGTCCTATAGAGGTGTTTTACCAGTATAAAAGAATAAAGGTATTTGAAAAAGGTATGGAAAAATACCGGTATTATACCGGTATTTTTACCGGTATTCAATACCTTTTCGGTCCCTGCTTTAAACAAAGAATCAAAGAACACGTACAAGCTCATACACACAAAAGAACACAATCACACTTTGCCAGCCACCTCTTGGAACAAAAACACTCATTTAATGCAGACAGTGAAGTCAAAATTTTGGAAATTGAAAACAGGTACACTGACAGACTTCCATTACAAGCCATACACATCATAATTTATTAAACAATCCCCAGCATACTATTTTGAATGAACAAATTCATTCTCTCTCACCCCTCCGGAAGCTGGCATCCCAGGCACATTAACCCCTCTGCCCGCCTCTTTTCCACCACCCGGCCGGGCCTTCCGTAATGGCCGTTTCTTAGAAAAATCCCCTCCCCTCTCCATTGAGAGCTTTCTTTTAAATAGCGTGCAATGCCCTTGACCTTCGATGTGTTGCCTGATCCGAGGCTCCTAGCCGCGTCAGAATCCATGTCAGTTTGCTCATCTGAATTTATTTATTTTCTACATTGTTTCATTTTCACTGTACTTTAGAATAATATTGATGTCATTCCAAAAAACTTTCTTCTTTTAAGAGTTATCGCACTTTATAGCTTCTTTAACAATTATGTTACATTGTACATTTGTTATTTCATGTATTCTTTATTCAAAATTGTTTCTATTTTCACGTTTTATATTCCAATTTTTCTATTTTGCTTAAATTCTAATTGTATTGAATGCATAATAATATTCTGTAGTAGATAAACTTTTATTTTTCAATTTACATATACTGTTATTATTTTTCTAGCGTTGAAGATGGCCGCAATGCGACCGAAAAAGCTTTCCGCCAAAATAAAGAGCTTTGGCCTCAATTGTATTTCTAGAATTTTAAGCTATAATCGAATCCATTCTTTCTCCTATCTAATAGATGAATCTGCTTAATAAATGCTTGAGCAACGCTGAACTCTTCACCACTATATGATAAATAATTTTGTATTTACAAACTTGCAATGAATGAATTAGAGAAGTGCTCGCATGATTATAATAAATATGGTCACAGGATCACGTCATTTTGGAATGCAGTTAAGTGGTTCAGTGAAGGGATATGTCCCGCGTGCTTATGCGTAGGGCTACACCCCATCATGTGCTCCCTAGCTGTAAATGCCGTAGAAAGATCTTGCGGCAGTAACAGTTTCAATGATTTGAAAATGCCGCCACAGGGTACTGGAGGGGAGAAATCGGTAGTGGGGGCAAATGGGCGACTTGTGCGCACTCTACTCGGACACCACCTTCTGGGGAACTAAAAATTCGACGGTGGCGCTATCTCTGAATGGGACACCATTTCTGGGTACCCTCTCGGCTGCCCGCAGTGAGCCGTCTAGTACCTCTTTAGTCTATGCTCAGGAGGTCAAAATCAAGGGGTGTCGGCTTCCCCTCCATCGCTGTGCGGACGCCCCGAGCAGAGGAAGAAGGCTCTGCGTCCACGGCGCGCGCGTTACTTCTTTTGTTTTCGCTTTTATATCTGAAGATCGCGAACGGCGAAATATTACTTTAGTTTCCCCTATTTCCTGATTTTAATGGGAAAATATCTAAATCAGCTTTTATATTTATAATATATAAATCACGGTAGATTTGAATTGAAAGTGGCCGCAAAACAACTTGTCTCATTCTCACTACTTTACATAATGAGGAAATGAAGCATTTTTCATATAAATTTACAATTTTTATAACCTACATTGAGGTCAATCACAGAATTGAAATTTATACTGCAGATTGGTATCTTATTTGTGCACATTTAAAATTTTTATCTCGTCCCTATTTAGAGAGGTTAGTTGAAAATTTGTAAAAAATAA
This sequence comes from Teleogryllus occipitalis, assembly GCA_011170035.1. NCBI lineage: Eukaryota > Metazoa > Arthropoda > Insecta > Orthoptera > Gryllidae > Teleogryllus > Teleogryllus occipitalis. The sequence continues at coordinate 148,726 of BLKR01003204.1, read as the reverse complement.
GACTTCCTATTTTTAGGACGGTGTAACTTTCAAGTGGCAAGCTACTTATCATTGATATTTTACGAAAAGGAACTAATGTGTGTACAAGTATAGACACAATTCAGGTTGTGACTATTCCTCCTTGGAAAAATTTATTTGAAAATCAAAATTGATTCATTCGGGTTCGATAGTTTTGACTGCAAATATTACCCGAATATAAACCTTAGGTATATAAATATATCTGATTTGTAGACCAGAGTACGCAGAATCCAACGCATTTCAGTTTAAGAAGCTGACACTTTCTAGCGCTGAGTGCAAACCAAAACCTAAATGTCTACAAACGCGTAACATGACGCCCGGCTTAATATGTTTTTTGTGCCATTTGTACAAAACGTACATAATTTATTTTCAAAAGCAGTTTTCAACAACCGAATTATAATATTTATATACAAAATATGATTTTTTTTTCTCCGATGGACGAGCGACCAGTGCTGGACCACCTAAAACGGATTGCCTCGAAGGCGATCTGCAAGCATGAACAGCGAGGCGTTGAGTGTATATTTCCACGGTTGCCAACGAATCCAATACCTATAGTGGGAGATCATCTCCGTCACATCCAAAAGGCTCGCGAACTACTTTCGTGCGCGGGGTATTCTCTGCGGGCCAATAAGATAAAGCGGAGTGAGCAAATGTAGTAGGGGTGAGAAAAGTGAATTGGGTGCAGATACACTTCGATTTTTCTTAAACGTTCTAGAGCCAACTTACGTTTAACCTGAAAACCTTCACATTTCAATAGTTATTCAACGATACAAATTAAACAATAACGAAAAACTAATGCCCTCCATGACGGGACGAGAGCCACCCGAACCGTCAAATTGTGGCGGAGTACTTGGCAGCTTTCAAGTATTTTCAGCAGAGTAGATTCGCGTACAGCTGGGTTCGTTAACAGCGCCAAATCAAGTCACAGTTTTTGTTAACAACAACGGCCGAATTAGACAGAACACCAAAAATTCGAGGTCACGATCTGTCACTGCAAAAGTACGATAACACCGGACTGTGACCAAAAACCTACATAGGATTCTTCATTAATTCTGAGGTCTCTCGACACTGAAAATTACTTCAGTTTTTCTGCATCATGTACGTTTCAAATCAGTATGTGGTTTGTTTAGCGGTAAACAAGCAAATTAACAGTAATGCTATTATTGGTCTCAAATTAATTCAATTAGCTTGGTTTTTACCTTCTGTCTGGTTCCTTATCTTGCCTCCACCATCACAGTTATGACAGCTACTTTTGTTTAATCGATATGAATGAATATAACAGACAACTAGAGAAACCGCTTATTCTAACCTTCAGGGTGCTATTCGAGCTTTTCCTCATAACAGTACTAAACCATATAGGTTTACACGATGTTGCTTTAGATATCGAAGGTTTAATAACACAATTTGCAGAAGAATCTCTCTCAGATCTTGAAGTTAAATAGAAAGAGGACTCAACTTCTTTCTGAAAACGAGCGCCATAAGAGTCTTGGCAAGAGATTTAGATCTTCGAAACTTTGCAGCGGAGTTTGATACATCCTCTTGGTACAGATATCGTGAAAACATCGTTCTATATTTCTCCAAAGAATACTGAAATGATTAATGCGGTCTCTTGAAATTCGAAATAGACTATGGGTGTTTTAAAATGAGAAGTATATTGTCAAACTAATCAGGAAAAAAATTATCCCCGCTTTCTTTGCTTGCGGGACAGCGTTAAAGAAATTTTTAATGGGGGGATATGTGTCCTCTCCGAGATAACCTCACACCAGCAAAAATGTAAGCTTGATGCTCCCTTAAAATGTTGTTCAACTATTTTTCCATTAAGCTAGAACTGATAAAACCATGTGTGAAATCGTTTCCAAAAAATAAAGAACGTTTTAGACATGTACTCTAAAGCCCCCAAACATTCTGAAGTCGATTTGAAACGGGGAATTGTCTTGTCCGGTCAGTAATTCTTTACTCAAACGATTATTGAAAAAGCTTCGTGAATCATATACATGTTTTCAAATGATCCTGAAAGTCGTTTCTTACAAACTCAACCCTCGTATTACTTCCCAGAAACTTTCGGAGACTTCAGAGAGCAACAAGAAAATAGATTACATCAGGATTCAAAAATACTGAGACGTTACCAAGAGAAATGTTTTGTATCCAAGAAGAAGAATCGCTGCTCGATGAAAAAGTACGCAACTTCCTACACACTCACAAATTAAATCGACAAGAATAAGCATGAAGGAAAAGAAACGCCTCTAAGATTAGTAGATAAACATAGAAAAAAAACATTTCAGTTTAAGAGCACTATAAACCAATTTTTGGAGTCTTAAACAATATTTTCCTCAATGAAGCTTATATCCTATCTGCTCTGCCATTGCAAAACTACATGATAGAAAAAAAGAACTATTCCGATTTTTGGTTTAAGCACACCCCAAAACGGCATATGAGCACCAACACTGCATCCAGTTTTCCAATTTCTTTTCAGACCTGGGCAATTAAAGGATTGTCGACCGAAGCATCACAAGTAGGATATAAAAAAAGCTTCAGTACTTTATTAATAATAAGCTCATACAACCAAATCACTCCAATGACAACCGAACAAATCCACATTGTAAGATATCCACAACTTTCAGCGGCAAACTCTTTATTAAAAAATACGTCTTGCGCCAATCAATCGTATCTTTGCGTTTGTAAGGCAATATACGGGACGTGTGGGGCACACTCATCTATGCAAGTTCGAGTAAAAATATGTTTCTGCCCTGAGAATCGAACTCGGCACCTCGAGGTCTCGGAGTGTGTGTGCTACCAGCGCGGCAGCTGGAGGAAGCTCGAGGGCCAATCGGCTCCCAAAGGCAAAATGCAAGTCGGACTCGCCTCCGCGGACCCCCCGCTTGAAGGGGAGGAACCCAATGCGTGGGCCAGCACCCAATGCGCGGGCGGTTGGGGGCATTGCGGGGTGGTCTTTTGGAGGCGACCGTCTCACACGGGGGCTGGGGGGCGCCTAGAGGGCTACATAAACCCCACGACAATCCCCCGGCGCTCGTCTCCACGCAACGACCAAGGGCGAAGACTTCCCAGTTGACACTCTGAGATTTGCATTATAACAAGATATTGAAGCCACGTAGTACCTTACTGATTAACACGAATTCAGTTTGTCTAATTCACAGTTATTCTATCAGGCAAATGTCAAGATATTTTCACATAAAAGCTTATGTAGTTTTATTTAGGCAATGAGGAATGAATATTTTCTAATATTAAACATATGAAACAAGACAACAGAAGAAAAGAGGTAGCGAAGACCAAACAACTAAAGTTAATTTCATAATGAACTATTTTCAGACTGACTTCTCATTTCACGTAACGAATTGGGTTAAAAAAATTTCGTTTAGAATCTGTTTTCCACATCATACAGAGCGAACACATGTGCTTCCAATTACCTTTTCCTCAGAAATCGAACTCCCAAGGTAAGTGGGATAAAAGCAAACAATTAAAATGTAATCCAATCATAATCAGTGTTGTCACAAAAATTATATGAACTTTTTTTGCGATTATTAATACCTTCACGACTGAATAAACTGAAAATAAAATCAAAAAGTTAAAATACAATTTACAATTTAGATGCAACCTTTTAGTTTATGAAAATATTGAGAGGAATTTGACGCATTGTTTGTTTTATCGCAATTTGTTGAGCGAAGCAAAAGAACCCGAACCCGACACGCACATCTGATTACATTATGTTTTACAAGTAGATGTACATTAACACCTATGTCATTCACGGAAGCTGAAGACTGAAATCTCAAGGCTGATATTTCTCTTGACGATTGTTTCTAGGTATGTATCAAGGCGGCATCTTGACGAATGTATCAAGACGGCTCCACACATTCGTTATTCGGCGAACACCGAGCAACCGCTCGCCAAATCCCGAGTAATGTGAATGAGTTGCTTGCTATTTGCCGAGTGACGAACATTCGGGGTTCGTCCTACCCACTGCGTGTCGGTCTTTTGGACACATCGAAGGGAGCGAACATTCGCCGAACACGTCAGCTGCTCGGGATTGGGCGAGCACTAGCTCGCTGCTTATCGAATGCCGAATGTGTGGAGCCGTCTTCATGCAGGCTGAAGTTTGCAACGAGTCCGCATGGCGTGCACTACGAAATCCACCTGTAATTTTAAGACCGTTCACACATTGGGCATGAGAAACCAGGGGGAATCATACAAACTGATAGCCCAGAACACGAGCTACGACGAAAGAAAGCGTAGTAAAGAGACGGACGCAGGAGAATACTGTAGCAAGAATATCACGCTGAGCACTAAACTAACAAGAGAAAACCTTGTGAGAATGACTCCGGCGAAAAGGCGAATGACAGCAGTGATCACCGAGCAGCAGTTTCTTATGATATATCACCACGAACCACAAAAGCAGGCTGCACGAAGCAGAGCTTAATTATCATTTCCCATACCACATGTACGTACGACGCCATCCACGAACAGCGAGGACGTGCATAGTGCACAACCAGTGCACTATGTGCGATGTGTGGAATTAAGCATTTGTTTCGTACGAGTCTACCATCTGATACTCGACAGAATGTCCGTAAACTCAGGAAGGGAGATTTTGCACATGATACCGGGACCCCTTTGGCTGTTTTTCAGCGGGCAATGTTTGCCCGTCAGGTATGGAAAGAGTGGTAGATCCTCTTATCGTACACTTTGTTACCACTATTCTATTGTAAATGACAAGTTCTAGAAGGATAGTACAAAGACATACCTCAAATATGTTCAGGGACGTCTTAAGGAATACTCAGAACCTAGACTAGCCCGCCCGATCCAGAAGTTTCTCCTGTAGAGGTTTCGGAAGCCATGGCTAGGCGTGTGAGTTTACATCCGCCCCTAAAGCAAATCTTCACGACCTCATCCAACATGACTTCCAGACAAGGTCACACAAAATGTCATTCGGCGAATTTTAAATTTAATATCCACATGACTAGGAACGGGATGGTCAAACCTCGAACTAAAATTTACTATCTTCAAAGTTTCGTTCCCGAAAGGAACAAATATTCAGTCACTTAAAGCAAGGACATCCAATTTGCAAGGCCTTAAGGGCCACAACTAAAACCTTTATAATGGTTGCGGGTCATTTTTTGGGGGTGGGGTGGGGGTGGGGGGTGGAAACATGCGTGATATAAGGCCAGAAACCCATTGGAATGATTTGAATTTCGGAATTTTCTACAAAAATTATTCCTGAAATTGAAACTTAACTTCTTTTTATATTAAGGGGGTTGTTGACCCCGGAAAGGCGTGTGCGCTAGGCGCACGATGTTCTCCCACATGGATGAGAGACTTTCATTTTGACATAACTTTTTGCGTGCCACAATAAACGCCATTGCGGGCCGCATGCGACTCGCAAGCCGGCAGTTGGACAACCCTAATTTAAAGCATGTCACTATCATCAGCAAACAATTTGGAGTATACACAAAGTGTCTTTCAGGCTGTAACACTTTCAGTTTTTCTGCAAACGTAGAGTAGCTTTCATTCGCCATGTTGACCTTCTGACCAATATGGAAAACTTCACTAAAACCGTTAAAATCTAATACAACTTTCAATCAAACAACGCATAATGTGAATGGTAACCAAGAATATACAACATTGATAAAGGAAAAATGCATTTAACTCTGCAACATGATACTAAGTATTTCACTGCGGGAAATAATCTCCATATTGAACACCTTCCAACTAGAAAAACCTTGTTCAATATTTGCACACTAAGCAAATTTATTTCAAAGATTTCATGAAAATACTACCAAGAGTATGCGTCAAAGTGAATTAAAACTATGCTTAATTTTTCTGATGTGTGTATCGTTTGTATTTTTCTCTTTTTGTCTAGCTCAAATACCCTTGGCAGAGAGAGAGAGAAAGAGCGTAATACGGAAACGAGAAGCAGGGTGGAAGATCAGAAAAAACCTGTCCCAAACTAGGCGTCTCCCGTTCATTATAGAATGCACGTCTTTGTAATCCGTACCCCCAGGAAGCTCTGACCCAACCACTTCGGGCAAATCACGAACCAAACTTTTTGATTCACCGCAGTTCCCGAACGTTCAATATGTAAATAAACTTCGGACGCACGGTGTGGAAAGCAACTTCGCCTAGCAAATGTCCTGTAGACCCTGGGGACTTGCCAGTGCTAACCCAGAAACGCCACCCGGTAGAAGTTTCATCTTCCGCGACGAAGTGGGCCTTCCAAGGAAAACTTCTTCAGAATTTGGCAACTTTTCCGAAGGGCTACGTGCGAAGGAAAGAGCGGAGTTCCACACTACTCGTCACAGACAATTGAAGGAATCAATAGAAAGAGCCACCGCTGCTCAATTTTCACGTCTGATTACTTCCCAACGTGCCCGGAAATTTAATTTTACGTTATCTCACACATGATACACTTCCGAGTCGATTGCCGACCACGCTTCGTTAAGGAAACTTCTGTAACGAAAACTCTCCAATAGAACATACGCGATCACTGTTTTTGTAAACTGTATTTTTTTCCAGATACCAACTGTCTCAAGAAATAAAGCATGTATCCTAGGATGCACATATTCAAATGTTTGTGAAACACGGCAATGAGTCTAGATATTCATTACATTTTCCTGAAATTTCCACCCAAATGTCTCTATAAACTTTCTCTTAGAAAAATCAAGGTGCATATTCCAGTACCAGAAGTCAAGTTCTGCAAAGAATTCGGAGGTCACTGAAAACAAGTTTTAAGTCTTCTCAGTACAAGTTGTATTTTTTAATATCCTAGGATTGTTCCTGGCACCTTACGCACCGGAAACAAAGTTCAGTTTTCCGGATGTTGATCTTTATAAAGTGCATCTTTTGTATTGCAACACATGAAATTTTTAGTACAGTCGACATTGACGTTTTTATCCTAAAATAAACACCGATTCTATTGTTCATGAATGTCTACCGTCAGGGCACAAACACCCGCTTGAATTGTAATATAACACTTCAAAGATGAATAACAAACGAGCCCCCGAGCTATTGAGTGTGTCACTGTGGCCCGCGGTATGAAAACGTTGCGGGTACCTGGGTTAGAAGATGGATTCTTGTAACATAGAATAAACCATACATCCTTGTGAAGTTAAAGGAAAGCATTTACAAGCGAGATTTACATTCATTGGATCAAAACTAGAAAAGAATATATAAAAACTAACAATATATATCATACAACTTGGCATCACTTGAAAAACTATTTTCACACAAAGTACTTACACAACACAAACTTCTCACAAAACAGCAACAACAAGTTACGTAACGGAACGTACGAATGAAAATATACTTCAATACACTTTGAATGAAACTTTTTACTACAACATAGCCTTCTGAGGGTCTTTTTCTTTACATTACTTTAAATTTTACTTTGCGTTTTTATGGTTTCCATACTACATGCATTATTTTTTATAACACTGAGGTGGGCAAATCAATGAGATAAAACCTTTCCTGTGTTATTTTGTTTTTTACTTCCTGTGATTGGCAAACCCTATCTGACGCCTTTCTACAACTAATTACATTGAGAAACTTAACACGACTTTCAACGTTCGGTAAATAGAACTTACATTCCGAAAATAATAATAATAATAATAATAATAATAATAATAATAATAATAATAATAATAATAATATGAAGAAGAAGAAATATACACGTGTCATTCGAGTCTATTTTGGTTCAGATGATAGGCACTCGTAAACAAAAACAAAGACGGGCGACCTATTTCTGGCTGCAGTTGCACACTAATGTCACAACCTCTGACCCAGTGCAGACATATGCGCACGCAAACTCTTCCTTATGCATACAGTAATTCATTACCCGCCAGCAGGATGAGCTACGCACTGGTGAGCGGGCAGATGTTTCCGCCAATGATTAAGAAGTCTTCATTGCTACTATCTTTTGACATAGCATTCATTGACTTCACGAGGCCTCCGCTTCTCGTCCCAATGCAACTCAGCATCGCGCTTGGCGCACTTGCTCTGACATTACCGAAGCGCAACAGCGCACATCGTAGCGCGTTGGTATCACAATGCTCTACAAACAATTCTTCCTTTGAGAAGAACCGAATCCTTGAAGGTAAGTTATTTATCGCAATCTTGCACGAGCCTCAAGAATATATGGATTTTAAATTAATCTTCATAATGTATTACAAGCGTTTAATTCAGTCTTCTCTACTGAAATGCTAGGCGATACTAAATGTTATTAACTTTATTTCTTCCCTCAACCTCTACAAAACAACCGGTCTGTTGCTGTTGTATTATCTCTTACGCCCTTTGGTTCATTTTGTAATCGTTTGACATTTTTTAAAGTCTTAAATTAGAGAGAAAGTTGACATGTTCCGTAAAGAAAATTTTGAAGAGCATATAGAACACAACCCATACTCTTGTAGAACACGAAATTCACCACAAAATGTATCGCGAATGTGTTCTGAAATCTTCGCATGACGAAAAACTTCGCAGAAATTTTCATTTATAGAACAATACTTTGTACGTGATACTTTGGATTTGAATCAGAGATAGGAATCGCAGATTGACATTTAAAAAGACACAGGAGTTCAATATTTGTTACCACGTTCTTCTACATAATTTACAGATAATAAGACAATATTCAAAAAGTCGCAATTTTCGTCGAACATAGCTTAATGAGAGGCCAAGAACTAAAAACATTTTTTTAATGCAAAAATCCTGTTTCGATATCCGATAAGCCTTCATTCCAGAATCTCAAACACTCGCGGCTTTTTGCATTTGTGAGCAAGAAGTAATGACAAGGTGACCTGCGGGCTGCTTTCGGCGGACTCCACTGATTGATCGGAACCCCCGGAGCGGCACCGTTTTCCTGAGCCCTGGCCAACTCCACCTCCGCCGCGAACGGAGAACTATATATGGACACGCCCGCCCGACGGGGCATCGATCTACAAGGGATAGGGATAGGCCAGCGTCATCGGACCGCCCGCCTTGTTGGCTGGACGGTCGCTCAGGCCGATAGCCTTTATTTCCCCTTCAAAGGAAATTGCTTTCCCGATAGACCACCACAGATTAAGGATCAGAGAAAGAAGAAACAAGACGAAAGTACAAAAGGAAAAGTATAAATTAAAGCAAAAAGATTTTCGACCGGGAAGATAGGGAAGAGAAACGAGGAGAGACGAGAGAAGAGAGCAAAAAGAGAGGAGAGGAGAGAAGACACGGGAGAAGGGAGAGCAAAAAGAGGAAAGGAAAAGAAACGAGAGAATGGAAAGCAAAAAGAGGAAAGGAAAAGAAACGAGAGAAGGGAGAGCAAAAAGAAAGGAGAAGACACGAGAGAAGGGAGAGCAAAAAGAGGAAAGGAGAAGAGACGAGAGAAGGGAGAGCAAAGAGGAGAGGATGGGGAAGGGGCTTCAAGATGCAAAGCATTTGAGCACAAAGAGCAGCGGCGGGGAGGGGAGGGAAGGGAAGCGCTGACGTAGCCGCTCATGACGCGGCCGCAAACGGGATTCCGCGTGATCGGGTGCGGGAATAAAGGGCGAAATGCCAAAGTGCGTTGGGCACCAAAGGGGGGGGGGGGCGAGCGTTCACAGCATTCCACCCTCGCTTCCACTCGCGCACGTCACCGATTTACCGCTAGCAATTTTTATGCTAAGCCCACGCACTACAATAAGAGCTCAAGCAAAACTAAGATCTTCGTATTCGTTCTTTAGGACGGAAGTGATTTAAAAGATTGTTTTTGCAGATAGTTTTTAATATTGCTTGTGCTGAGAATTCATTATCTCTTTATAATAATCCAATTTTTAAAAATGTGCAATACTTCCACATTAATCACGAATTTATATTCAATATTATTTTCACAATTTTCTAAAAAGTTTTAAATTTCATTTAATTATATCAATTTCTTCACCAAATATTTAAGTTAACACCCAGTACGAGTGTTATATTTGTAATTAGTAATGTTCTCTTGAATGTTTAAAAAAATCATCTCTACGAATTCATATATGACGCAGTTCTCAGTAATTTTAAATCCTTTTTTACATAACTAATTTTCTAATCGCCCTGATATGCTCTTTTGGCATTTCGAATAACATAAGAGAGGAACGCTTTATGTAAATTATTTACACTTCGTATTCCAACAGCTGGCGGTAATTCATATATTCCATATACTCACTGTGGTAGAATTGCACTGGTATTCCAGAATACTTACCTGAAACAAAAACAAATCAGTTAAACAAATCCGTGCACTTGTACATAATCATTGCAAGAACACAAATCAATTGCAATAGAAGGCAACACACAATTTTGCTCAACTAAAGACGACACCTTCGAAGATGAGCCCAGCAACGATGCGTCAGCGATAAGTTTCACCACCTACAATAATTTATCATTGCATTGCCTTCAGTGAACATTGTTGAACAGTTGCCTTTCCTCCACACAGGGTCAAAAAATTTAACATTGAACCACATGACAATCAAATAGCTTGTTCTATATTATTTTAATGGTATAGTAAGATCGGTAGTGCTTACACGTAACCAATATTTATAATTGAGATTTCTAAAGAAAGAGTTTCCCAGAGACTTAACTAATTGTACTTTGACTTTAAAAATATGAAAGATGTAAAAAAACGCATGTAAATATTGATGTCAAATGCAACCTGCAACACTCTGCAGCATTATTAAAATTTATGCAGTTAAACAACTCCTAAACGACGTTTCTAGAGCCCTAAAACCGGCGAAAGGCCACAAAGAAACGTTCCTCACACCGTTATCTGTCGGATGAGATCTTTGTTATCTATTGCATTTTTGCAGGTCCGACGCTTCTGGATTCTACCCCGCCGGTTCAGAGGCGTGCAGTTTCTGCGCCTGTGTGTTCAATTAAATTACTTATATTCTAAGCTATTGAATCACATGGGTTTACCTCTCTCTTCGGTAATCAAGTTAAATAATACTGCAATGAGAAGGGCTGTACTTCGCATCGACTACTTTACGTAGCTTTCTCAACAGTATAAAACTTTTGTAATATTTTCGTGACTATCTAGGAAAGTGAAAAGCTGTTAAGGAAAATTGCATAATTGCTTCAAATGCTTTTAAGAAAGGGTGTAAATTGTTCTAAGAACATGTCTTTAATACCGAATAAACTGATTGAAAATTTGTTTCAAACATCCTTTTCTTTATTTTTATTTCATATCCTGCAACTACATTGAAAGTTACCTTTACACATTTTTTAAACACACGTTTAATTAACAACTTTCCTGTTAACATGAAAATGGAAGAATAGGGAACAGGGTGGGCTTAATATGCGGGATATCTCCCACGGGTACGCCATTTATGTATATATTATAATAAATACGTAGCAAGATAATAAATATTAAGCATTATAAGATAAAAAAATTCGATATTACCGCAACTTCAAATTTGTCCTAATGCAGAGTCATGCAAGCAAGACTTTTTTTTGATAAATATGCTTAATAAATCTTCCTAAACTTATGCGAGCTATATTCCTTACAAAACAGTAGGCGTCAATGGTTTTCTTAATGGCCCTGATGTTTAAAGGCGGCGTAGCAAGAAAAACATCCTCCTCACACACATTCGCCACTTCCGCCAAGATGTAAGCCAGCAGCAAACTTCACGTGCTATCAGCGAGTACAAAGTGTTGTAAGAAGCGGAACGAAGCAGGCTCACAGGTTTCTTTCAAACTTTTACACCACAGATACCGAATTTAGAGGATGACGGAAAGTACGAGCCACTTTTCTACCACAAATAAACGGCAAACCTTTTTCAATTCGCATTCTCTATTTAAGCATATCGCAAAAAAATACTATTAAAATTAATAAAGGCCAAAAATGTTAGTAGTTCTTTATTGATCCAATACACCGTCAACGACAACGATAAGTATTACAAACAGGAAATCAAGAGCAGTAGAGGTTTCTTTTTGTTTTTTCTTTCTTGCAATTCGATAAAGATTTGTTTATTAATGTTTCCGGATGCGTCAACTGCCAATGCCCTTAGTTCTGAGAGTGTAGTGCACGTTTTTAATGCGGAAGGTGGCGAAAATGTACCCCGCTGTATAGCGAGATACAGCGTCGACCTATACGTCAGCTTGCGGGGGGGGGGTCACAACCATATACCTCCCACCAACGGGAAATCGCCCAGCCGCAACAAGCTCTAAGATCCCGACTGGCCTCCTGACACGTGTGGAGTATCAAGCGCGCGTGTGTCTTTAAGGGGTGAGGACGGGACAAGAGGGCGGGAATAATCACCCGCGATCCGTGGCCCCGCTTGTTAGAGTACTGCTCCGTCTTTCGTCTAGTGTTGATCGGAAACCACGGAAAATTACCTATCAGCGCAGCCAACAGTTAGAATTGAAATTTAATACCTACATGCCTATGGCGAGTTAGGTTCTTGGCAGCAGATGTACCATTGTTTAATATAGAAATTAGAATTGAGTAGCTTTATAAATCAAGATCAGGCATCACGAAGTCATTTTTCTCTAGTTAAATATGAATAAAGGAGATTACGAAGGCGACAAATTTGTGGGTAAGTTTCGGTTCAGTTGATTTCGATGTGGATTAGGTTTTCCTAAATGGAAATTAATTTTGCTGTAAAGATTTGCAGAAAAAACGTTTTGAGTTTGACGCATACCTAACCCAATGTAGCTGTTTGAAATAAACCAGAAGCTTTTAATAATAATTCGTCTGCAGATACATGCTGAAAAGTTTTGTTCAATTTATGTTTGTTTTTTTGAAGCTGATTCGCAAATTGGACAGCTAGCTATAAGAATAGATAAGCCGAAATCCTTGTCTTGTACACTATCTACAGCACAGGCTTCCAACGTGTAGACTCCCTGGGGGTCGATGAAATTTTGAAGAGATTCAATGATGATCAAGGTGTCAATTCGGGGTAAATAACCAAATTGTGAATCGATGCCTTATCAGTATAATCAAAATCTCATTAATTCCAAATATGCATTAATGAACATAATTTAAGGTTTCTGATATAAAGCAAAACGCATAATAAATAAATTCACTCTTCGGCATCCGTCTTTTATTCTTAGGAATAAGGAATTAGGATGATTAGAAAACAAGAAATTATAACTAAGCGTTGACCACGATATCTTGCAAGAAAATACTCTCCGTAATACGCACTGGAGAAATGTTATGACCAGTTCTTAAAAACACTCAACTTTTTGTAACCATTGCATTTCAATGAATATTAGAAAACCCAACTACTCAAAAGCGAAAACTGTCTTCGATAATTGAAGAAGTCAGATACATAAGAGAATTTTGAGATATGAAATTATTTTTACGGCATTTGCGTGATTTGTGTCACGACTATAGAAGCCCTGTAGTATAGAAAAAACGTAAGGGAGTCGATGAAGCAAGCATCCTCTTAAAAGGAGTCGATGAAAGACAGGTTGGGAATCCCTGGTCTTCAGTAAGATATCTGTGGATGTCTACGCTACTCAAGGCTAGGTTGTATTAATGAAATGGATAATATTATGTTTATTCCTAAAAGAAACTTCGACAAAACTACAAAAACTTTTATAAAATTGTTCAATACAATCTCCTTCAGGCCATATTGGCCACCGCGGCCTGAGTTCGCTTCGATCAAGGTCTCGCGAGAGGAACGGAAAGTCACGTTCCTGGAACTCGCGCCAGGTTACTGACCAGCGGAGTGCTCTGGGGAGGGCATATTTTAGCGAGCTGTTGCTAAGTTTCCTCGGAGGCCCCTCAACAGGCACCGATGACCGAGCACCCTTTACCAGCACACGCTCTCTTATGTAGAAGTGGATCTAGACGGGAAAACATTATGCGAAGTAAGATCTTCAAAATAGTTCTCAGCAGGTAAGAAAACGACATACACTGAGTAGTATTTTTGCTTCCCTACCCCAGCATTCGTCGGTTGCAGTGGCCAACAAATTTTTAAAAAATCATTTTAAAAAAATAGACGTTTTTACGCAAGACTTCGTATCCTTATTAAAGCTACCTAATAGGGCAGTAAAATGCGTAAAGTAAAATTTGTACCATTACCCAGTTCATATTTAAGTAAAAGTTCGGAGCAAAATTACTTCGAATTGCACGCGTTCTAACACAGTGAACAGTGCAGGCCGTCAACATTCCAGACAGGCATCGAAGACATTGTGGCATAATACATTTTCATGCAGCATTTGGTTGCAACGAAGAAGTCTGAAAATCTATACACCATTCGTTTTGCTTCCGAAGTTTCACGCTCCCAAACGTGTGTGACTAAAGATACAGACTAAGGCACGTCATAACTTCCAAGTGTTCCGCGAGAGGGTTTGAAAAGATCGAGAATTTCTTAAAACTCGTAAACCTTAACCACAGAAAGTATAATACGGTCAGAACGTAAGTGTCGCATTGATATTCATTCAATATTTGTAGAGGTTAATACAAGAAGAATTCGATAATATCATTGATTTTTCCGCATAGGAAATAGTCGTGTTGTACACTTCTCCAGGTTCAAAGACGCTACCGAAAGATTAAAACTATGATATTTTGCGAATAAAAGATGCATTTTGTACATAAGAGTTCGGAGATTTAGTCATTGACGATACCTCAGCAATTGGCATATACATGTTCAATTTCGAGAAATCATTAAACATCTTATAAGACAATATCGTTTGTTGGATAAAAATCAAACCTGCGAATTGATCACTTCTGAACTTTTTTCATTCTGAGGTCTTGACAGAAGTTTTAACAATTAGGCAGAAAACTATATAACGGCTTTATAATTTTTATGCTGAAGCAACACGGCATTCCAAGTTACAACTTTCAATATTGAAATAATACAAGTAAATTAGTATAATAACGAAACAGTCGACATCAAGACACCAATTTAATATTTCCTGGACATTAGCACGCGTCGTGGATTAGTACATTACGTACATTAGTACTAGAACAGTCTTGTGTGCCACTTGAGTACAAACGACTACCTATCCCACCGCGGGGGATGTCGCCCGCAGACCAAATGCTGAATATTTCGACAGGGCGCGGATGCAATAATTCTGTTCGTGAGATTTTCATGAAGCACTTTTTTCCTCCACGTTATTTACACATTGCGAATATATAAGTTATTATATAAAAAGTCCCAATACTATGCATGCCGCTATAAAAAGTCAAGATTAATGAGGCAAAAGCATCTGTGTCTCCACAACTTTTTTTTTCTGAAGTTCAGAACAGGAAAAAAAAGAAGAATCCACAGTTTTGAATTTCAGATCTTGAGTATTTTATCCCTCAAGGCAGTCTCGTACGACGAGACCGCACCTCCAAAGAAAATAATCTTATGAGAACGGGCACCTTCCAATCGTGGGTTCCGACGTGTGGAAGACCCCTTTCCTAGGTTCACCCACTAACCTCCGAGGGAAGATAAATGCAGGTATTCCCTCATTGCTTAAAAAAAAAAGGCTTTCAAGAGAACAGAGGGCGCAGGAGTGTGTCACGGCTGCGAGGCCGCCTGCGGTCGATAGTGCTGTGACGTGGCAGCGCGGGGCGGGGCGGGGCGGAAGCGGGGCGTGGGCGTGGGCGAGGAGAAAAAAGGGTGGAGGCGTGACAGGAAGGGCAAGGGAGGGGGAGGATGAGGCGCGAGTCGCGCCAAAGGTAGGGGCGAGGAGGGAGGTCGCTTTGCTACACTGCGCATCGCACCAAGGCGAAAAGAAGCGGCGGGAAGCAGCACGGAAGAAATGAAGGGTGCAACGTTTAAGAGGTTGGTGACGATATAAATGAAGCGGGCTTTGGGGGGCCGGGAGAGCCACTGGAAGAAAGCGGGAAAGAGACAAGAGTAAAGGACAATATGAAGAGGTTCCGGGGTTATAACGGGTATATTGCTATACGAAGGAGACGCACCAGCTTAAGAGCAAAGGAAGAGCTGATGCGGAGAGAGACGACGCTAAGCTAATCGAGTAGTTGGGGATAAACGAAAGCTGCAGAATGGAGCGAGACATTACGGAAACCTGCTAACGAGATCAAAGTGACAACCCCCAAAATAGACAATGAAGGGCAGCGCGGGGAGATCACAGAAATAGCAGCGGGAGTGTTCGTACGGGAAGGGGCAAGGGAAGACCAACGTGGCAGTGACGGATCAAGCAACTGCGAAGGGGCGGGTGCCGTCACCAGGTGGGGGCGGGGGCGGGGGGCGAGACGGACGTCCCCGCCCGAGGTGCAAACGCGCGGGGCAAACAGCAATTAGTGCTCGCAAACGGAGACCGAGCAAGCGCCGCGGCGGCGGAGGCACAGGCGAACACCGCCACCTCCACAGTGAAGCCGCCGCCGCCCTCGCAATAACCATTTACTTGCACCTCGTTGCATGGGAACGAATTTTCAGAGCATGGCTTCAGAAAATACACTACTGACCAAACGTATGGCGTAAAACGGAAACGGAGCAGTTATTGTGCACGAAGTCAAAGAAAAATGATAAATTTACAGTTGTCACAATGTGGCTTCTAATTGTCTCTTGACTATAAGGGGAAGTGTGCCCAATTTTTATTGATATTTCTACGAATACTTAAAATTTAAATTGTCCAAAAGTTTCAAATATTAAAAAAATCATTAAAATACCTTGCCAAAGAATATTTTTAAGCACATTTATAATTTTCATTGTTTTTAATTTTGATCGTGGCTTCCCTTTGCCAAGGAGACAGCAAATCGAAGGACACTTAAGGGTGCATGAAATAGCTACTAGTCTGTACCGTATCATCCGTGAAAGTCTTCTTGAGCTCTCATTTCGCTAGACGCGAGAACAGGGGAGGTTTATTTCGATGAGACCTCTATTGTATCAAAACTAAGGAGCGAAAATTTCTTGTCACCAGTTTTTATCCACAACGCTTATCTTTTATTATTAATTTAACTAATCTTGTTAAAGGAGAAGGGGTTGGGACTCCGGGGCTAATGAAAATTTGCGTGAATAATACTTCAATAATATTATAATAATAGATGTTACCGCTACAAAAATCGGCCTCAATTTGACACTTTTATACAAAGCAATGGAATACAGTAACAATACTTCAATCGACTGTTAATTACATCTTTCAATACTGCGGACACTGCTTCTGGAAATATGAAAGTAAGAATGAGCATGTTGTACTTAAAATCCTTTAAAGAGTTCCAAGAGACTCGAAGCTCCTTTCATTTCTAATGAAGTTTAACAGAAGTACGTAATTACGAATATTGCGAGCACTAAAAATCCAATCAGCGGTCACTAAATAACATTGCAATAAACTCCCGCAATTCCAATGAAAGAATTTTCTCAAGCCATACACTTTTCTCTAAATTCATACTACACATCTGAATAAGCAGCAATCTCCGACATGCCACTTGCAGTCATGCTGAACAAACCGAGTGGAAAATAAGGAAGTCCCTCCTCCTCAACGAAACTTCGCCCGAGGCGGAGGCGCCCACAAAGGCGCCTTCTGCTCATCGTTAAGGAACATTAGACGGCGTTTCACGTCTGACGGGGCGGGCGGGCGGGCGAAAGTCCTAGGACGCGGAACGGTACGCAAGCGGAACTGAACCGCGAGCGGACTAGGCAGATATGGACACTCGCCCGCCCCTCGACCCAATTCCACTATTCACTTTCGTTCGTGGGCCTCGTTCAACTTCCCGGAGCAAGGAATAGCGGGTGAATGCAAATTTCCACGACGCTTCCTACATAAATTTAAAAAATAATGGAGTCTTTCCACACCGGAATCATCTTTTAATTTCCTCTTCATTATAAGATTCGGGAACCAAAATGACGCGTTTACACGATGGTTGGACTGCCTTCACAAATCTAAATTGGATGTGCGCGCATCATCCTACAGTATTAGCTGGGACGGCTAAGTAAATTAATTTCTCAAGAAATTTCAAAAAGAAAAGTATGAAAAAATAAATAGCTCTCTTGTGCTCAGCATTCAAGCGAATTGCCCACACAGGTGGAACTTTAATGAATCATTACCACTTCACTTTAATTATTCTCGAGAGACGTTCATTCCCAATTTCGCACTCTCATTCAGTTTCATTCCCTTAGCATTCTTATTTCCATAGCACGCATACTCACAGTCTCACACTTAATAGATAGTCTCTCACACTTCATTTTACGAAAACTAGCATATTGTCAAGCTGAAAACTGAATATGAACTCGGTAACCATAGTTTCGCATCAACAATTGTCATGTCAGCGGCATTCATGATCTATCGAGTTTTTGATGCATTACAAGTTCGATAATTCATTAGTTATGGGCGATTGTCTTACGATGATGTAACACGACCCAAAGATCAAATTCATCATGATCGTCCTGTATTGTCACAAATGTCTCACGTAAGAACAGTTAACAACACACTTCAAAATGGATATTACGTAAAACTCAACCCTCCCCCCCTTTGAAGAAGTTCTTCAGAGCCTCTACAGGAATGTATTAGAATTTTTTATTTAAAATGCCTTACGCCAAAAAATGTAGGTTTACATTACAAAGTTCGAATTTCAGTACATTAGTCTATTCAATTCTACAGAATGTCAAGAAACAATTCTAGTGTAATTTGACAATTTCCCCAACGAAGATTCCTTTGATGAATATTCTTCCTTCAACACTTTAATCGTATAGAATTAGATAGTTACACGTTTGTTTCAAAGCAACAAAGGGAGTGCTTCGATTTAAAAAAAAAAACTATAATGTGTAAAGCATAACTTATTAGGCGTAAGAGTAACAATAATAGGCTCTCAATCCTTCAATACCCAAGTCTTCTCTAAGAAGATACATATTACATTACAAACTCTGTAAGAGGAGTTTTCGATACTTTGAATTTTCATCTTTTGTGGTTCATTTCCCCAAGCACCGGCCAACCTAGCAGAATGTCAAAATATTTGTTAACGTACGTTTTATTTACATAAAAAACTCGAGTGTCCAGTACTTTTTAATTTATCCCATTCTTTAATCGAGTGCACGTTATATTAGGTAAAAGCCCTTTTATTGTACCATGTTATTGGGGCACCTTTCAAAACTCCGGATGTTCTAGCAATACTGCGATTCTACACCTTTACATAGAAACGTGCTTTCATTTTTCTGTCACCAATGCACAGCATAGCACAGCAATAACCTGAGTACTTTTGAATTTTTTAAAACCGGCCGATCGCAGGTTTATCGCGACCCAATTATGCACGTACACCTTGCGTCGAGTTAGCAATGTTTGATATTTCCACCTAACATCACGCACATTATTCAGACCTCTCGAGCAACACGTCCGCCACCACAACAAGGGCACAGCTGTCCTCGGGGCGCCCTAGAGACGGCGTCCCGCCCCCGCGCACCGCTTCGCGTCTTCGCTTCCGGGACGTTCCCGCTTCCGGTCGCCCGCTCGAGGCACTTTCTCCGTTGCGGCGGCGGCGGCTCCCACGCGTCGATCCCCGAGCGCAAGAGCGGCGCGCGGGCGAAGGTGCACGAGGCCCATTGAAAGGGAGAGCGGCCTTTCCGCGGAGACAGACCGGCGTTCCCCTTTCATAACCACGCAGGCCAATCTCGGCATTTCCTCAACACATCCCTTGCAATAGCGCAACGGAGAAATTACTACAATCTGAGAAACCTCAAATAAACTACGAAATATAAAAAAAATACTTTTATTTTCGAAAGATCGATATAACGTTGCTTAACACTCATCGAAGATTTACAAATATGTGACCTACATTTCTCAAATTTCTATTTCAAAGTTTTCACTTTAATGTTTAATTCAATTTAATTTTTAATTGAAGTAATGCTCGTTTTCAACACTTCAAATCCTTAAAATACCATAAATGTTTTTCTGTCCCCTTTCAGTCATACTTCTCACACACTATATGCACTTGTCTTTTTCTGCGGAGGTGCGCTCGTAATTTTTGCACGATTTTCGATTCACCAAGTTGCTGTACTTTTGGTGGAAATAGTGTGTAAATCGTGACATCCTAAAGATATAGAATTATTTTTATTAATTTTCCATTTTATTTTATAAACTACATTTACAAGTATTACAGAAAAGAATAACTAAAAACTCCGACCAAAACATTTGAAGCTCTTTTCGACTGTCCCAAAATCGTAAAAACATAATAAATTTGAATTTGCTTCTTAAAAACTTGGCAAATGAAAAGTTGTACAATTGAAGAACTCATTGAGTTTTTCAAGTTTTGACAAAAAATTGTAAGATAATTTCGAAAAGTATTTGAATAAATCATTCAATACACGTATGTTCAATGAACTGCTACTAGCGGACATCCATAATTTCTTGAATTATTATATTTTGTCTATTATACAAGTTCTGTTAATGCCAGGCCAGGTCGTGAAGATTTCACAACGCAAAGCATGAGAAGCCCTTCTCAACTCTTCATGCAGCGCCAAACATGTATAGCAGAGCTGTTCCCGTGCTGCCAGGCAGCGGGCGGACGCCGAGTGACTTCCGCGGGCGACTCGCGGGGCCACGCTTCCTTTCGCTTCCCGCGCAACGCCCGCCACACGGCTGCGCACGGGGCGGGGGGAGCGGCGTCCTTGGTTCAGGTTGACAACCTAGAGGCAGCGTCTTCCCGCGCCGGCCCCGCCTCCCACCACGGCCGAGGCAAAAGGCAGCCGCTTCCCCGCCAACTTTCATCTTCAACCGGTTCAGGCAGGAAAAGGCGCGTGCTCGCGCGCCCCACGCCGCGCCGCCTCCCACCCAAGACGCAGCCGCCTCCACACCAGTTACGTCCACTACAATGCTTCAGGCCATTACGTTCAAAATTAAAACATCCATGTTGATATAATACAGGACCCCCAAACCATTGATGTGTTGAATAGTGTAGCTTCCGACTTTTAAGTTCGCCGGTGGGAGAATCTAACTAGATAGTGACCGAGTTTATCAATTTAGATTTTAGATACTGCACACGAGTGTTGAGTACCTCTCCCAGTGCGAAAGGTGAGGAAAGGCGCAAGAAATATCAGGGTGTGTGTGGGGGAGGGGGGTAATCTCTCGGGGGAGGTAACATAAATAGCGTTCGCTTCATTCAAACTAATGAGCCGACAGTTATTAGTAGATATTTCGTTTTTTTTAACTTCTACAAAAGAGTGATTAGACCTTTTACAATTCCATACAAAACAGCGAAAACAAAAATTAACATAACATGAAACATCGTTTACGAAAGCATTAGCATCGATGTGGCCTCCCTACTTCCAAGTGGGCTACACCTCGTACACTCGCCGTCTGTTCTTTGGAACGTCGCAATTCTTGCGTTTATTTTTGTCCCCGTGAACTTCCAGTGTAAAACTGTTTTCTCGTCTGTGTCGACTCCAAGAATCTGGGAGCAGCAACATTTCACGATCATAAAATCGTATTTCTTAACTTTCGGGATGGTTCGTAACGCTTCGAAATTCTACGACTCAGAGTTCAAACAAAATTAACTTTCATCTTTTCTACCCATTTTCACTCGCTCCTGGTTCCTCGCAAGCTGCTTGCGTCTGCGCTGCCTCTTCCACACAGTAAGCCTCGGTTCGCCTACACTCTGCAATGACGGAGTTTCTGCGTTCTTTTTTTCTGCTATGCAACTCGCATTTGAGTACAATGTGTTTGATCTTTGCTTGGGTTGCTTTTTAATATGGAATAACAGCAACATTTCATATTTTTTTTAAAGGCATGAAATGTTGCTATTATATTCAAACACGATTTCCACAGTCTCTTTCTAAATGTATCAATCCCCCAAATATTCATCGTAAATAACGAGGGAAGCAAGGAATTTATTGTATTTAAGGAAATGAAATATTTTATTACGCAGGGCTTCCGAGGTCCTTTCAAAATTTTCTATCTCCCCCCCCCCCTTGGGCACACGTTGGGTGGAGTTCCTCACGTCCATATTTCCTTCCTAATTTGAGTTCAAATATAGGTCACGCTGAACGTATTTTAGCCAATTTCAATTTAGCAGATTTCGATCGTGTTCCACAAAATCAAATCTATGAATTAGAAATTACTTCTACCTCAAATATTTGTGTCCCTTGCTTCTCACGCCTTCTGATAAAGATTTGGAAAAATTGTGATTCTCCAACAGAAGGCATCAAAAATATTTTAACCCAATAAATGAATTGTTTGGGATAGTCCATTGGAATACTGTTCTTTACACGCATTGAATTTCAAATCAACCACAGGTCTCTTCAAATTTATTTCGAGTTTAAGTTACCAGAATTATTTTAACTCAGCAACGGTGTGTTTTTATCATCAAACAAAGCATTCTTGAACACTGTTTCGCGTACGTTTTTGCTTCGCGCCGCATCAAGGTCTGAACAATGTGTTTATCGAATCGAGAACTACGCTTCATTTGGTTTGCACGCTTCATTTGACAGCAATGGCGAATGTTCAGAGCCACGTTCGACAACTAGTAAACTGGCAGCAGCTTGATACAGTTTTACAAAAGTAATTCTTGTTTTTTTCTTTCTCGCCGTTTACCTTGCAGCCGCTGGCACCGCTACTTCTTTCGATATTGCGCGAAGACATTTGCGGCTAGCAACTCCTAAAATCTAGGTTTACAAAAAGCGTACTTTATGAAAAGAAACTAGTGTGTACCTACACAGTACTGAATTTATTATTCATGACATTCATTCCTCCTTTCGTCGCTCCAACATTCTACATTTTGACCGCAACAATGATACACAGCGGCAAACTAAACAAACCATACGGAAGAATAAAGCTGCACGAACTGTTCAGAAGCAGACAGAACGTTCAGTATTAGCTCCAGAAATTAAATCAACAAATACTTAAGATTTCAAAAATGATCGAAATAAATATATAGTTTACAAGTGTAACAGGGAAAAAATTGTCCTTGTAAGTATGGTCAAGGAATCAAAAATCGAATTGTGTCGACATAGAAAAAATTTTCACATGACCATGCCATGTTGGACCACATTTCCGACAACTGCAGTAGCGATTAGTGCCATTTACATTTCTCAGTGAAGGCGAAGGACGAGGACTCCCCTTCCCTGGGCAGGTGAACTCCTAGTAGAACTTGTGTTCGAAGAATGGTAAATGGATCGATGCATTAGGAATGGACGTTAATAGATAGGACGACCAGATGGGAAATTTATGAGAAGTCCATCATGTTTCGCAATATGCCTTGCCACAGGTTTCGAAACTAGCCCTCTGCTTCACGTACCTGGACGCAGCTCCAAACCTCTGAGCCATCGAGGCCGGCGAATTGTAAAGAAACTTTACGCGAAACCAAACGTGCCCTGTACAGGCGACTTCACACATTCAGTATTCGACGAAAAGCGAGCAAGCGACCGCTCGCAGAATCCCGACTACAGGTGAGAGGGTAGCTTGCCATTTGCCGAGCGCCGAACTTTCGGTGCTCCCTCCCCGCACGGCGTCGCTCTTCTGGGCACATCGAAGACCCCGAACATCTACTAAGCCCCTCTGCCACTCGGGGTTGTCGCTCGCCACTCGCCGAAATTGAGCGATCGCGAAGAGCCTCAAGCGCGCTCGGCCCCACAGCGGGCCCTGGCAGATCCAGGGTGGGCCACGCCCTCCCCCCCCCCCCCACCGAAAGGCCTAGAGTTTTCGTTCACCTTCATTGGTCAAAATTGTTTTAAATATTCATTTATGACCGAATTGTGCAATTGTTTAAACAATACTATTGTACAGTGTCGTAACTGAAGTACATAAATGTACAACCAAATATTATTATTAAAATAAATCTACGATGCCGCCCCCGCCCCTAGCGGCCGGCGCCAGGGAGCGTGGCGCCTTGCCTCGTCTGGTGCCGTGGCGCGCCGCGCGGTGTGCCGGGCCGTGCGGCGTTGCCGTCGCGGGCGGAAGGGCCCAAGCATTCCGCGCAGATGACTCCCACGCCGACGAGACGACGAGTCGGCCCCGCGCAGGCACGCGGCGGCCACCACAACGCTGCCCCCGGCGCCACCGCAGGAGGGATTTCCCCGCTGGGGACCAGGGCATCTATCTGCACGCCTTCCGCGAACCAGGCGTTGCTCAGATAGAATTGCCTTATCTACGCTACAAAATGCATCATTAGACACGATCCCGGAAAGCGAAGAGCAACGTGTAACCTCTACATTCTTAGGGTTAGTTTCTTCTAATTCGCAAAGTGTCAGCGGTTTTAATTAAATCGACACACACAAACACCAGACTCAAATAGGACTATCCAAGTTAGGGCACGTTTTGTCTAACTTGAAGTATCGATCAACTGATACAACTTTTAGAAGACGAAAATTGAATATGTAAATTGTTAAGACTGTTCTTCTACAGCAGGAAAAAAATTATCACGGAAATCCCCGACCACGAAATTCGCTCCTAATACTCTTACTAATATTGAGTGACTGCAGGTTTTCCTCGTTCCATACAATTTTAACGAAACTCTGAAAAGGTCGCTGGGAAATTATTAAAATTAGTTCGTTGTCATCTTCAAAGAATGTTTCAAGATAGTAAAATAATGAAAATAAAACAAAAGAATCTACCGGGACGTATGTTGCTTCTTTAATTGATTTTTGCAAAAAACTGAACATTAAACACGATTTTAAGTTTTTAGTAAGTAACTGTTGGGTTTTTGACAAGTACGTGCCCTATTCTTTTGCTCCCATTTATCTTTTAAATTAAGGGCAAATGAGCAATCTGGAATCAAACACGGATAAGTGCAACGCAACTGACTAGTTTCCAACCTCCCCAACGCAGCCTCCTGAAAACACGAATACTATGTTTAATGCTGATTGAGTTGCAGCAGCCTTGCAGAACAGCTTTCCTGCAAGGCAAAAACGTTTCAATCCCAAGCCTCGCCGATGTCCCGAAGGCCGGACGCTTTTTCGCCCCGCGATGATTCCGCAAACGGGGCGTGCCCGTGGCCATGAACTTGGGACAAGTGCGCGCGCGCCCGCATGCACAAGCGGCTCGACGATGCAGTGGGCAGGACGGAAATCCTGTGGGGCAAAACGAAACACACCAAGTCGCGCTGCTTCTCAACAGGAGTTCTCGCGAAACGCGGAAGGAAATTCTACGTTTGAATGACCGAATTATAAGCGCTTTTTGTGCATATTCATCACAAAATAGCTCTACGCTGTATTTCTTGCATCAGGATCCAGGATTGTTGACCGGAAAGGTCATTTTGAAACCCAGAGTTAACTCTAAATTCCTACGTTCACTGAAGTCCACGTTTTGTCCTGAAGGTATAATTAATGAAGCCCGTAAACGGAAAATATGAATTAGAGAAATCAGTGTCTCCTAAAATGCTGAATCGTTTGTTCCTGAAAGCAGTGCATAAATCTCTGATCAAAATGAAAATGTTCGTTACTTTTGCACGAGTTTTTAAAAATGAGCCTACAGTAATATCGATCGACCGTCGAATGGCTAATGACTTGTTTGTTAATGTCTACCACACCACGTTCACATGATGTAACTTGACATGCTTCACGCCGGATACGAATCGATAACACGCTTTTGTTCCCTACAGCGCGACTTCCGACCCGACGGACGTCATTTGGCTCGCCCAAAATACACTATATACCTAATATTGTGAACGAATTATTTAAAATACCATTTTTCCTATTTTTCGTGAGTTATCGTGTGTAAGAAACTAGGATCTCAAAAAATATGAACAGAGTACACGCGTTTGTCTTTGTTAAATTCACATAGCAACGGGGTGTAAAATTAAGAAATAATAATATAGTGTATGGTAAATTGTAAACACTTCTATATGAAGTTACGTTCAAAACGTAACTCGTCATCAAAATTGAAAACCATGATAATATATTAAGAAAATGATTTAAATAGGTCTGCGACCATCGTATATGACATTTTCGGATTCAATCGGTGTTCTGCAGTAAGTAACTGAAGAATATCATACGTTCATTAAAACTTCTACTTTGATTCATATGTGCAAAACCTTTATTTGCCCCTAACATTCAATAAGGGATTTCAATCAAGCTGTGTTTCAAGATAGATTCACACATTTATGATTTAGCTACTGGAGGATGTTTCTCATGCTGAACGTAAGACGAGAGAGAAAACTGATAATGAAAGAAAACGTAAAATTTGAATACATAATAGACAATAGAGATAGACGATCATTAGGTCAAGAGAGTAATTTGTAAATGAAATGTATCTATTACAAATATATTTCCTTGCTGAAAAGAAATGAATTTCCAATGAAACCACAATCAAATGAAAAGAAAGGCGTCGACACACTATTTAAAAAACATTAGTCAAAAAAATGCAAGCGCAATGAAAAAATATAAATGTCAAATTTTCTTTTTCAAAAATTCAAACCGGTCCGAAAACTCTAATAGCACAGAAGAACTTACGTGAGACACTGTGTCTGTGAAGCGTTCTGCTGTAGAGTTGAGATTTGTATTGACGTTCCATTGTCAAGTAGAAAATATTTTCTGCTATGCAATTTAGTATTGTATTCGGCAAATATTTGTACTGCAACATGTATTCTGAATGGAAATTGTTGGACGAAGTCCCAAACTCAAACATGCAAACCCAATACTTTTTTGTACAACTCTTTAACTTTTCGTCGTTTTTTCTTCTATTTCGCGCGTGCTTGTGCCCCGGCAGAAGCGCCGTGACGCCCACTGCGCCCGCGGCAGGTGCGAGGCGCTGGGGTGGCGCCCGCGGCAGCTGGTGGTGGGAGGGCGTAGGCATGCGTGCGCCGCGACTTCGGGGGCCGGGGCTGGGACCGGGACCGGGTACACACAGCGGTGCGGTGCGGGAGCGGTGGAACACGTTATCTCCCCCGGTCAAGGGCGGCAGGGGAGCGAGGCAGCAGCCTGGAGCGTCGCGCGTTCTTTGTGGGAGAAAGGGAGCAAGTGCCGGGAGGAGGGTGCCGTCGGAACCATCACAAGCGCACCTGAGGCGCCCATACACGACCGAGTGACGTCATAGTCGTACCCGTACAGAAAGCACGACCGTGTGCAGCAGTCACTCCGCGGGCACACTGGTCACGAACTAAATCCATCGCTTCTTCATTGTCAGACCTGTCCGTCGACCGTAAACTAAACGAATTTGCCCTTAAACTTGGATCGTGAAGTTTTGAAGGTAGACGCTATAAATCCGGATAGTTAAAACTGGAAAACTATTTTCGGGGACGCGCCACTCCCGTAGGTAAATCCCTAACGTATATGCGCCCCTTAATGCAGTAAGAGTCCAGTTAAATGCTGCTCAAAAAGGGCTATTAGCAGAAGTTTTAATGTAGTTTTGATATTTGTTTTACTAAAGGATGATAATGATATGTGATGTATACTGTGGGTTGTTAGTCAGGTTTGCCAACAAGAATAGTCGCGGGAAACAAGTTTCTACGTGTAACAATCCCGACTTTGTGCAATTTTCAAAATCACTCCAAAACTACTTATTTTTCTTAAATTATCGTATTTAAAATAAAACACTATAAAATTACTACATTTAATGCCTTTAACCTTTTCTTCACCAATCACCATTTTATCCACGAGAGTACCACGAAATATGGTGTTAGAAGTTACTATGTTGCGAAAAGAAAATTAGCTACAGGAATTATCACACACTATCCCAAAGTAAAAGGAGAAAAAATCTAGGACAATAAAAGTTTTTTTTTTATTGTCATATACATTCATTTTACGATAGATGGTTTATGAATTGTTAAGGTAAACTGAAAAATAATGTCTGATTTCTGCGTTATTTTTTGCTTAAAAACTTTTTCTCAGGCAAAATGCTTACAGGCAAGTCCCTGATTTTCGTGATCAGCCACCCAGAAAACAACTAGGAATCAAATATCAAAACTGCACTGAAACTTTCCTTTACTTTTACTATTTCGACTGTAATAATGGAGCAAATCAGGAGAAGCGGGGCGTGACTACCCCGGCATACACGGGCTATGAATCTGGACCTTGAAAGGAGGCCGTGCCTGGAGCACTATAAAAGACTTAACTTCATAATCTTATGATACTCGATTCTGATCGCTAGTACGAGAAATTACGTTAAAGACTTATGAGCGATTTCGCGTCACAAAATTTCTCCAGTGTTACCGTTCATGAACTCAGCCTGGTGAAGACTAGTTCATCACCAGGCACAGTTTCTTTCATCACCAGCCAGCTCTAATATCGTAACTAATTAAAGCAGTCAGGAAGCAAGAGAAGGGAAGGGTATTGAACTTCATCACGGTATTAGGTTTTATTGTTTATTTTACTTTTATTTACGAAGAACGGCCGACTTCAAGAGCGTTCCAGGCTGCACATGCTTGAGGTAAACAAGATGCGACAGCAATTCCACTGGCGAAGCAGCAAAACATGCCCAGATGGGGAGGGGCGGTCTCGTTAATTATGGAGTAAAAACCCTGCCACCATATGGACTGGGTCCGGAATTTTAAGTAAAGGAAATTCCGCCCTGAAATGTTGATAAAATAAATAAGACAAAGCAATGAAAAGCGACAAGATTTGTTCCCCTATGTTCACTTGAAAATATCCGCGTCCTGCTGGCAAATCGGCGACCCTTGGGTTCTACTAACGTGGCTCCTAACCAACTGCGCCATACAAGCCACTCGCCGTTTCATAAAACGTCATTGACGCAGAAATCTAAACAATAGGTCAGAGCACCAAAAGGTCTGTAGAGCTACGGTGGTCAGTATTTTTCAGTGCAGTACAACATATTTTTAGTTGAATGAAATTCGCGCTACTCTTAATTGGTCTTAAGGTGCCACGGACTTAATATCTTTGTGAATTTACAATGCTTTTTTACAAAGATATTTAAAAATCGTACAAATTGGAAGGACATTAGTATCTTGAGGGTTCGCGAATGATTATTCTACATATTAGGCACCCAAACAAACCACTGCCATTTTTTAAAAGTTGTTCGACGAATAATCACCTCTGATTTCCAATATACCAGTGTTCTTTCACTATTACTACAAACGATTACGTGTGCAGAATTCCTCACCAGTATGCAACTATTCTCTTTGAAAGATCACGCGACCCTTCATGTTGAAACACGAGGAATGGTATGTGAGATCACAGTGCAGGCGCTGCAGATAAGAACGTTCTTGCAAAAGAGACGAATCTCTGGATATACATGGTGCGATGATCTTGGCAGATTTACTGCCGCACAGTCGTGTCCGCTCTCCTCCAAATCTGACAATGCCTCGTGCTAAATTGAAGTACTCTTCCAAGACTGATAAGTGCTCTGTCTGCAAAAGGGCAAGCTATTTACAAACCACACTGGCAATTAAGTTATTATGCACTGCATCTCCACTTCACTGCGAACGCGTGAGGAAACTTCAACTCTATTTATAAAACCTTGCCACTTGAATATTTGAATGCAAGCCCACACTCCGCGAGTACAGCATCTTGCCAGTAGTCAGTTGAATGGGATAATTATCATTACTACAGTTATCCATCAATTAAACACTATAAACAATCTATGAAAGCAATCTAGCGTAATATAACATCCTTCTCTAAGGCTTTTTCGCAACTAATAACAGATTTGTCTTGAACTTCATTAGCAAACATGCCAACAAATCCTTACGTTGCTTGTGGTTGATTGCCATTGTTCAATTTCCTGCCCATTGCGTGAGCCGTATTTAACAAATTACAAATTATAGTAGACTCATCACAACATTTTAACTATATAATTTAAAAAATGAAATGCATTTAAAACTTCGTTTTGAAAACAAAGCTAATTAATTACAAGTTCAGAAAAATCCATGAATAATTAATGCATAACTGGTCAAGAAATGCATTCAACTTAGTTTGATAAAGATCACAAGAAAGAAGGCAAATATTCTCAGGAAAAGTAGTGGTGCGCATACGGCATGATCATGCGAAAAAAAAATATAAATCACGGGTCCTTAGAGACTAACGGTACAGAAAATATGTACTAATTACACATACATTTTATTTCCTTCTATGTTACGGATGCGACGGACGTTTGGCTCGCGAAAACAGCCATTTGTCCCCGCCACGCGGGGAGCAGCGTGGGCGGTGGCGGCGGCGGAAAAAGCAGTTGTTATTCCGCAAGGCGAAGGCCGCGAGCCCACGCAAACACGGCGCATACTGGTCCGCAATGGGGCGAAGTGCGCGCGCAGAAGGAAAAAAAAAATTACGTGTAACACCTACATCGAAGCAAAAAATGCAGAACGACTTGAGAATAAATACATCGTAAGCTCAAATACAGGAATGTTTCAAGAGACCTTCC
This sequence comes from Teleogryllus occipitalis, assembly GCA_011170035.1. Lineage (NCBI taxonomy): Eukaryota > Metazoa > Arthropoda > Insecta > Orthoptera > Gryllidae > Teleogryllus > Teleogryllus occipitalis. Next base: position 118,588 of record BLKR01003204.1, on the reverse strand, counting down.
CACCCACACGCTTGAGAGGCAGGAGTGCTAGAAGCCTTGTTCTGACACTGGGGGAGGATTAGAAATGCCCGTCCTGTTGCCCGAGTTACTCGGCGATACACACGTCGTTAGTGCCAAAGCGAGTGCAATAGATGGCGGGCTGGGATTCACTTCCTTGCACATCACATTGCGAGTTCTAGTGTTGACGTGGTAATTAGTAATCCATATCTACAAGAATACCTAATAGATTTAACTGCGAAAGTGCATTCGAAGGCGAGTGCAGTAATAACTGCTTCCGGGAGGAGACGAAATGGGGATTGTAGTGAAAAGTGGGCTACGTAAAGTACCGACACGAAGTGAAAAAATCCTTTGAATATAAACACAATGGAATAACTTCACTACAAATGAGGATTCCATCAATACAAGATTCAGTAAAACCTATACATGTTGAACACTTCTGACACTTAAAATTTGTTCAAGTTAGAGGTGTTCAATTTTCAGGCCTTTTTTATATAGTCGTAGTTGGTATGAAATATTGAGTGGTGTTTTATACAGTGTTATTTAACCATTTGTTTTCTATTTTTTCTTAGAATTTTTTAATGATTTATGACTGATTTACTCATCTTCACTCGTCTGACACCTTATCATGAAACTTCAGAATGTATTTCTTTTTTGCAAATCATCATGTAATATCTGAAAGTTTAGTTTCTAATCTTACCATTACCATTACTTGCAACAACTACTCCAAAAAGACACCAAGAAACTCGAATGTTGGAAAATTCATTAAAAAACATCCGACTTTTTCCTTCTATTTTGCAAAAATGTCCAACTTACGAGCGTCAGGGCAATGCATCTCAAAACATTGGTGTCCGACGAACAGGAACTTGGAGATGTTCAAGTATACTAGACATTTTACCATTTACTCCAGAACGTGGCCAACAGGCGCAGGTTTCGAACAGGACAGGTTTTACTGTACACGCAGGATCAATACGTTTCTAACAAACACCTGAACGACGAAATGGCGTCCAACCCCATCGGCGCCGTCGCGTCCGGAGACCCCAGCCTCGCACAAGGATAGCAACAAATGGGACGAACCCATGACTGTAGATCTAGGGTCGTATTTATCAAGCGCTGCCAGCAGCGCTCTTAGGGGCCTGCCATCTGGGGGCTTGCTAGGAGCTCAAGGGGCTTCAGGAATTGGCTGGGGCCGTTCACAAATCGCAAAACCGAACACTGGCAGCCTGCTAGGCCTGGCAGAGGTTTATAAATACGGCCCCTAGGATGGGATGAAGAATGTCTGTCGACTGGAGCAGGACTCCAACAAACGCAAAGGAAGAACGCGGTCCGCAGCCAGGGGCAGAGGCAGAGGGAGCCACGCGACCGAGCGACTGTGACGCGGCGGCGCGGGCTGACCCTCAACGCGACGGGCCCCATTATCAGCGATTACAACACGCGCGCCGCCGCGCCGCCCCGCGCGGGGCGACGCGACCCGACCCGACGGCAACGGCAACGGCGGCCGCGCCGCGCCACACCGCACCGAACGGCTGGCTAACTGGCTCCGGCACCGGCATGGGTCAGGTCGGGACTCGCACCCACAGCCCCCACCGAATGCAAAACGAACACGCTTGAAGCAGATGTGAAGACAAAAAACGAGCAACTACAGTGACAAATTCCTTATAGCACTACTAAACTACATCTTCCAAAAATTACTACAGCTCTTGGGCATTTTAACACTGAATTAGAGTAGCTCCAGGAGCATCTCAGAACTTCCGCTGTTGATCTCTACAGATCGCAAGATTATAACAACGAAATTTTTTGAAAATAAGACTAGTTGATCGTTCTCGTCAACGTGCTGGCCGACTCAAAAGTTGAAAGGCAGAAAAAAAATTTAGTTTGTATTTATTCATTAATTTTCCAGTGCCCTCCAGACACTTTAATAAGAACTTAAGAATCGACAGATGGAACTTTTTTTAAGAATAAAAGCTTGTTAAAATAATCTGAATGTGCAATTCAAACCTGCGTAAATGGATTTTTGTTCGTAATTACACGCCCAATACCATCCCCCTCTTCACCTTCCCAGATCACGAGCCAAGTTGCATCAGTCGTTTCTCCGCGAGATAAAAGCGCGCGGAAGAGACCATTCACGCGCGACACAGACTCGTTCCTCCCGCTTAACTCTGTCCCCCTCAGACGCAAGGCGTCGCCCTGCAAAGCGGTTGGGAAACCCGCTCGGCCCCGCCCCGCCCCGCCCCGCCCCCGCGTCACAGCCACCACGTCCTCCAGACGCGGCGGGGTGCTCGAGAGCTCGCTTTCCCTTGCGTAAGGCGACTGCTACAGACACCCACACCACCACCCACGGGACGCAGGGCACCTACGTCTCGCGCAGCCAAACGGTGGTACACAGAACTCAGTTACAGAAAATGCATCGACAAACTTTTAAACTATGGAATTTCGAGTCTTAGTCCTAAGTAATCAAGTCAGTAGTTACTACGTTAGCACAAGACATTGGATTCCTTAGCAACTGCCCATTTTACACACCAGAATACAAATATATTTCATAAAATTATGGTACCAAAGCAGCATTTTTACGAAGACTATTAGTCGGAAACTATAAATGGCATATCACACTTATTTTCTCGCACATTAGAGGTCATCCATAAATTACGTGAGGCGATTTTGGCGATTTTTCGACTCCCCTTCCCCCCTTGGTGGAATGTCGTGAGATTTGGCTCTACCTCCTCCCCCTTCTAATCTCACGTGAGATTTTTCAAAATGCGTGTAGGCTCGTTGCCTAGTCATTCGAGTGATCGAGACAAATGCAAGTATCTCGGCTGTAGAAATAGTGAAACCGTTAAGGTTGTGGAGTCTCCCTAGCATGAATTGCCCAAAAACATTAGGCTTACTGTTTTTTCTTTCACGAGGTCGGACTTCGTTATGACGGGCTTATGATGTAAGAAATCTTTCGTGTTATGGCTAGGATTAATCGAGATAAATATTACCACTTATCGCAAAGTAACTTCTCCATTTACAGTTAACCAATTTCGAATTTAACCTTTTTCTTTTGAGTTTATTCTGTTGCGAAAGAGTTCTATCATGCGAAGTGTTAATTAACTTCCAATTTACACTCGTGGGAAAACCTTGGAAATGCAGTTTCGTGAACTACTACGCTCTGGCATTTATCGAGAAGCGTTACTACGTGCGCCCCAGATACTCTTAGAGAATTCTTGTATCAAGCTCCAGTTCTCCTCGTATTTCTACTGAAATTCCAGAAACAGTGGCAGGTCTTTCTCAAGCGGAGCGGCCAATGAATTCCGTCACAGACGAAAAGCAACTAAATAGGATCCACATTCCGAGCGAAGTCGATAATTTCATGTTTAGTTACATCAGACTTTTAGTATGTCGATATCATTCACGTCATTTTTGTTCTACTTCAGACTATCTAAAGCAAATACTACCCGGTATTAGGCAAAAACTTCGCACTTTCCTCTCTTAAGGCATTCAAGTTATTTTAATGAGACTTCCAACAGCACACGAAACATTTCTGACTTTTCGGGAGTCAATGATATTTTTTCCCCTTTTAAATTTACTCACATTGGTTTGGTACTTTTAACACTTGAAGAAACTCGATTCGTCGAACTCTTGCTGAAACGGGAAACATTACAACAAAGAAATTAAAGGGACTGCTTACATCACAAACAGCTCACTCACAAGAAATTACTCCTAATGTATTCAACGCAAACCAATTTTCACCATTACTGCGATTGTACTTCACTAACGGTTTAATAGTTCACGGCTTTTTGTTACGCACAAAACCCAAATCCAATCACAACTGCGGGGACAATGCCTGCTCTCGTCAATGGCACCCACAGCATTTGTGCAGTCACGAGGACATATCAACGCATGGCCAGTGCCTCGCCTAACAAACGATTAGCTCTCCCGTGCGCGGACCATCCCAAAACACGGGAAGGATATAAGGACCCACACAGAAATAGTTTCCCCCCCATCGTAACATGACAATTTTGTAAACAATATCACCAACTTTTTCACATACCCGCACGGAAACATTCTTAATGAAGAGCAACTACCATGAAAAGTCGATATCTTTTGTGAATGCAACTACAAGTGCGCCACTCAGAATCTGGCACGAAAGGTTGAAGAGCGCCGAGAATGTCCCGCTTACATTGGTTTGTGCACTCTGTACCGTAAGATTTTAAATAATATCACATTCTTAAAAGAGTTGCATACCAGTAAAAATTCCAACTCTGAGAGAAAAAACTTGAAATATTGCAACACGCAACTTCAAAGCATCTATATTTTGCATTTTCATTAACTCTAACTCCGTTATCGCACGATGCACCAAATCAGCAACTAGCATTTTAGGAGAACGAATGTCCTAATCACCGTTTTCTCCAGCAAACTTTTTCTTCTCAAAACTTCCCCCACACTAATTTGAACACTAGTCTTTTCCAGTAAAGGACATCATCGACTGCATACGAAAGGCAAGAACCCGTCTTCAGGACTGTACTTCGCTCTCTAATATCCTTGACGCCCCCGAATTCCAACCGGCGAGTTCACACCTGGTACATCCTCCCTCATGCACCGCGAGTTGAACAACCGGCAATGACTGTTGCACGGCACGTAACGTGGCGCGGGGATCCATTTTCAAGCATTTCCTCCTCGTCCTCGTCCTGTTGGTCGCCGGCAAAAAGTGCACGCCAATTACGGCTCGCCCCGGCGCGGTGCACGCCTGCGCACGGATCGTGGTGCGGCGAGGAGCAAGGAGGCCCGGGCCTGGCCCCGCCATCCTGCCCGCCACAACGGCCCCCTCTGTGCGCGAGCGGCACAATCGCACAACCACGCACATCCGCGTGCGCAGGAACTCCAGGATGCACCGAGAGGTTCACACAATGCTCGCTTTCTGTTCCTCTGGGAACACCAAAAATCTTCGTGAAAAATGGTAAAAGCTTGCGGCAACGTATTGGGGACCGATGTGTGTTCTCACATCTTAAATAACGTGCAGAGGATGAAAATACCAGTACTTCGGAATTTTAATTGTCAGTTTCACAGAATATTTAAGCAGCCGCATGTGCATCTGTTTCTTAAGATCCGTTTTTTGAGATACCACTTATTTATTTTGATATATTTTTATTTTCTACATCTTCAGACATTTAATACTAAATTGATAAATACATCGCATGTTCGTCGAATTACTGCCATTTAGCCAAATATGAATACATTTTCTTAAGCGTATCTTGGATAAACTAGGTAGGAAATTAAACGTGAAATTACCGCTAACGCGTCTTGTCAAAAAAGTATTTGAACCGTGTAGTTTTGAGAGTTTGCAGTGCACAGACAACTATCCAACAACCACTAATGCAGGATGAAGTTTGGAGAAAAAAAAGGAAGCCGTAGAAAAAGAAACAAAAAAGAAAAAAAAAAAAACTAAGGACTTTGAAGCTCCCGTATTCCAACAAACACGTTCCAGCCACGCACGAATGACTGCATTCATTTTCTACTCTTTCTCCAAAATATGACGAGCACTCGCTCGTCCTTTACATAAATAGCTACCGAAAGTCTTCTTTACTCCAAAAGAAAACGACGAAACGTGAAACATGCCACTGGTTCATTAGCAACAACTGTCTTCAAATGTAAATGGAGCCTTGGCCTAATGGTGAAGCATTAGCTCTCACAGTTAAAGCGTCTTAAAAAAGACTAACTAGAAATCTGAGCTGCAGCAGGACTGTTAGTTCTACCATTAACCGACGCCTCTGCAAAATGCTTTCATTGCACTCATTCCTTTAGTTCCCCTGTAAGGGTAGCTGGAATCTAGTTCAGCTGAAAGTAAATGCAAAGTCCTTTACATTACGAAAGAATAATATAATATTACATTGATTAAAATGTGTATTTAATTATAAGAATTGAAGGACTGAGAACGATACCGTACCAAATTCCTTGTTACGTTTCTGTATCAAATAAAACAGCGTTTGCGCCAACTGCGTTTTTAGTGAAAGCAAACAACCATTTTTTCGACATTGGAGAGAAACCAATCAATCATCTAAATTGCATACACATTTGCTATCGTACAACGCTGCAGTAGTTGCTGTTGACATTCGTTGCGTCACGGAAGGATAAGGGGCCAAGGGCGTGCCAAGGTACAATCAATCCTTCTGTGAGAACGGCGGAGCTATTCACTTCTAAGAGAACTCGGGGAAACTGGCTTCGGTTCGTAGATCGTCATTGCCATGACGAATCTCTCATTCATTACCGTAAGGTTTCTCTCTCGTTCAAGAATATGCACAATTCATTCTTGAATGACCATTCTTTCATAAACGCACTATGAACAAATGCTTCTAAGCTTCTTCTCTTTTACTTTTAATTGGTGTATGCCGTCACATTAAACATTTTATAGGAACGACGTATGCATAAATGTGATGTCTTCACTTCATTCAACGAGAGAGAGCGGGAGGCCGGCGACTGATCACGTTTCACCAGTTCAGAACGCATGAAACGGGGAGTTCAACATTTTGAGGTTGTCGTACATTACTATTATTATCCTCAATATTTACGCAATTTGACATTACCCATTGAATCTAAGACTCATTTAGATGCCATTTTCATCCAATTTCCCTTTATTAATTGAGCAAATACCGATGGCTTCTACTGAACATAAATGTAATTGCACTACCTATGGACGTTTCCTTGAGTTGTGTGGAGAATTTACTTAGTTATTTCGACAGCAGAACTGAGATATTTTCTTTATTTTATGAAGGTATTAAGTCGATTTGTTTACGAAAAAGCGCGATAAAGTACAAGAGCAAAAATCTGTAGATGGTTTGCCGATACAAATACGAGCGTTCCGCTTTTTTCATTTGCAAATTTGATGGCGCGATTTGTTTGTTGATTCGAATTAATTATTTCTCGACATCAAATTTCGTAAAAACGCCGTTGGCTCCCATCATTTTTCATTGAACCTAACATAGTGAATGGGCTGAATTCGGGGCTCCAATCTCCAGAAAAGTGCAAAGATTGTACTTCCTCACATATCGTTTTTAACTTTTAACGTTAAATAATAGCAAAGAAATTATAACTTTTCAGGTTTTGCGTCAATTCTGATATACTTAGATGTTTTCTCCTATAAATAATTCACTCTGTGCCCGCCTTAAATTAGTGATGTCTCCATTCCTGCCAAACATAACGATTACTTCAAACTTATGTTCCGATTCCTTCTCCTAGATATTTAGAATTATGTACACTGAAATCGGGAGTCCGAAAAAGCAGTCCAACAGCATTGGCAGATTGAGTGGCATTTCATTTTATATCAATCCCCAATATCACTCAGGGCTGACGTATGTGGCGAGTCCGTCGCGTGAAAAATTAGTACGGTCGTAACATTTGCACTAAACAATCCGAAGATATCAGTCAACCCTGTATGCATTCCCAAAACCTAGATAAAGAGTATATACCCAGCTATGCTTTTTAATATTCTTAATTCAAGTAACGTATTTACCAATATTTGAAAGACCTACAAAAAAATTAAAATGTCTCAACTACGGCCTTCAAATTCACTTTGTAACGACAATTCCTGCAAATCAGTTTTCAAGGGAAGTGTCCGTTTGTTGTCGCGATATTGGAGTCAACTGCATCGCACGGCACCTTCCGCGGGGGCTCGCTAACGCCGATAAGGAGATAATCGCGCGCGGGCTCCATTACCTCCACAGCTGATGACACTCGACCTTCGCTGGGCAGACGTGAGCGGGCCGGCCCATTCCGCTCCTTTTGCTCGCCCGCCTCGCGCGCGCACGGCCCTGATCGCACGGAGTATCGACCCCGCCCGCCCGCCCGCCCACCGCCTCCCAGTCTTTTCAGCGTCACGGCGCCAAAGCCGCCCCGCCGCCGCCGCGGAGACGAACGACTAGCAAGCAGCTTTGCGAGCCCGACTACGTGAGGGGCAAGCTGAACGCGCCGTCGGGGCTGCTTTTCTCCGGTGTAAAAAGAAAAACCGCGCTAACCGACACGATGGGTACACTTCGTCGTCTCATGTTTCGTGCGTTAATCACCATCGCACTAAATAGTAGTCAACCACTGCAGAATTTTCGAAGGAGCCTGTAATTCTGGAAAATTCGGCCATACCAATTAACCGACGAGCGATTAGCATAATTTAAAGATATCTATTATGCCAAGCACGTACATTCACAAAATTAAGTTACATAATTACCTATACTTCTGAACTATTTAATCACGAGACCATAAATACGGTTCCTGTGAACGACAAGAAATACTCCTTAATTTCTGAAAAACCATCATCATCCCGAACATTCACAACAGTATTAAGTCAATGTTTACAATTTTCATTGCATTAGGTGTCATTAAACTGAATACCACCGTAACAAAATTTAAAATTCCATAATACCCGTCGACAAAAGAGGAAAAATATTCAAATATATAGTTATGCATGAATCACCGACTTCACGTTAAGAAAGCCGGCTATCTCAATAAAAATACTATGTTGACAAAGATGACCTTATTTATTGACGTAAGAACGTCAACAACACGGAATCAGAATTCCCACACTTCACGTTAGGAGCAAATCGCTACTTGAATCCCTCTATCTACAACAACTTCATTAACCACTAACGCGTCTACCCTTCCTCACGAAACGGCAAACCTACAAGCAACTTCTGGAGAGGTAATTTTAACCTTAAGAGTTGACATATATCCTCGTGTTTACACTTCCGTTCTGCGATTTCCGGAGGCTGCTTTTCAATTTCCATACGCACACGGCACAAATAGCATTTCCTATGTCCTATGTTTCTCAAACTTTCCCAATTCTTAGAATCTGACGTAAATCTCTGAACAAGTGAACATTTCCTTGGATACACTGTAGTTTATATGCGTCGTCGATACCTTCTTGCTGCACCTGGTCTTTAGTAAACATTCTTTAGACAACAGCTTTACACACAAAAACAGACCGAGTCATTATTCCGTTATCTATGAAGGGGATTTTCAGAATCATATTTATGGTATTATGAAATACAGATAAGCACACTAAAACACTTCATACAATTACATTAATACACAATTACAATAATAAAGCCCAAATTACGCAAGTTGACAAGTCTTAAATTTCGTTTCTCTTCCCGGCGTATCTCGCCACGATCCGATTAAAAGAACAAGACTGACGTGATTGTGCAGGCTCCCGCGGCCGGAGTTTGCATTATCTAGGTTATCGAGGTAGGAACCGCGTCTCCGTCGTGGCGGCTAACGTTTCGGCCAACATTGTGGTCTTCCTCGGAGCGTACTGCTGGAGGCAGTTCGTTAGCCGCCACGACGGAGACGCGGCTCGTCCCGGATAGCCCAGATAATGTGCGATTGACAGGTGTGCATGACGTAACGACGCGTCCGTCGTTTCCATTGTGTCTGCCTATCACAACGTGTAAAAGTGTTTACTCCTGCCGCTGCGTTGCCACTGACAAACTTGAAACCTGAACGTTGGGCAGCGAACCCTCCCTCTCGCCGCGCCTCCGCCTCCGAGCGCTGGTAAGGGGAGCTCATACTTGCAATTGCAATCACCGTTGAGGAGGTCATGAGTTTCAAGTGCGAGATTTCAGCTTTTTGTCTGTGCGTTTCCGATAGTCCTGTTTTACTTTATACTTTGTTTATTTCGTTAATTAGTGGTTATTTTTTTACTTAGTTCCACGACTTATTTATTAATATCCACCAGCCTTGCGAATGAGAATATTTGATATAGTAAGGTTTTTAGTATTTAGTTATTTTGGGTGTATTAGTATTTAGTTAATAACTAATTTTTGGGAACCTATAACGTTTTCTTAGTTATACATGACTGGCAACATCACCGTCTCACTCAAGTGTCAATCACAAATCCTTAATCGGATCGAAGGCATTAGCAAATAGAAAGCGATAAAGTGTTATGTGTCGTTTGATAAGAACTGCATAAAACTGCATAAAAAACGATTTATGTGATTAATGAGGGTCGATCTTGTAACCTGATCGTCGTTACGTCACAATGTGCACATTATTCGATAAAAATGAATTTAGCACCACGAGCGTAAGATTAGCATGCAAGATTTTTCAAGTCTTCATTATTTTTCCAAAGTAAAGACCACAGAGATTGATTGCATTTTGAAAAAAATGTATTTATATCACAATTCCGTCAATTACTTGCCGAACACGGACATAAGAGAATATTCTTATTTCTCTTCGAAATAAGAGAATTATGTCTTATTTCGAAGTTGAAAAAACTACCTAAACTTAAACACAAACTTAATGAGGGTTGTGCAATTTTCAGCCCCCCAAAAAATTGCTAATTTCCACATTGTTTTATTATGTTCAATTCAATTTAATATGATTTTCAGAATAAAATTACTTTCTGTATTCCGTGAAGCAAATCTGTAACCATTTCTCCATGACCACACTAACATTACTATACATTGTTTCAGAATTTTATTTCTATTTTGTTACTGAACTTTTTTCCTGTCTACTAAATATTTCGGCCTATCTGTTTTCCGGATCGAGCACAAAAACTTCTCTCTTTAGCCTCCCTAACTTCAATAATCTCCTTGCCATTCCTGTTCTTGAAATAATGTTTCCTAGTACATTATTTCAGCATGCGCGTTTAAACCTTGTAGGTCGGGTAACTTTTTCTTCGGAATTATTTTAATTTCTCTTTTGTTTAATTTTGTTCTTAGAAATTGAGAAAAATATTAATTTGTGATTTGAATATAAAGTGAGATACATATGAAAATGATGTGGTGGTACGATCACAATCCAATTACGGCTACGCATTACACTATATGGATTGGGTTTGTGTACGGAACCACCCCGTAAAATTCCTGAATAAGTATCTTTATATCCAGTCATAAATGAACGTATGCATGTTCTTTAGAAAGTAGAAAAAACGTACGAATAGACATGAAATACAAATTCAAGAAAATTGAAAATAATGCAAATAGTAAATACATCGTTAAAATAAATATGACATACAGTTACGAACAATGAACTAAAATAATACAATCATTGATTAAGGAAATCCGTATTGGCGAAGGAACCTTGGACTGCTCGAGTTCATTAGTTGCGTTATTGGGGTCACGGCATCTGCACCTAATGCTCAAAGAAACCCACTACGACAGTGCCAATGTGCATTGTGGTTGCGACGACGACCACATGCATGGCCCAGCAGCGAGATTTCTAGGAATTGATGCGATCGCACTATCTGCGAGAATGGTATTACACTGAAGTAGACTCTACAATGCGACATTTAGCAATAAGGTTGAAAATTGCTTCGCTTACCTAAGCAAAAAACGGCCATACAGCATGTGGTTGCTGAAAGAACCGCACACCTGACAAACTCTTCTTGGACCTCGCTAAAAAATGTAACTTATAACTACAAATTGTGATGATTGTTGCAATAATTACTTTATACATGACAACTCTTCACTCAAGTTCATAAAAGTTTTTAAGAAATCACCAAATGTTCACGTAAAGAACAAAGTGTGAACGAACAGTTTATTCTAAATAATAAAACTTCAATGGTCGTGGTGTGTCGGGTAGCAACATAAACATCCTGGACCTCAACTAATCTCCCCGAAAAGACAAAAAATTGTGAGAGGGCGCCTCTGACCAGAAGCGATTGTGAGCGCGAGGCTGGGGGCTGACCACGATGCCCCGCAGTCTCCGAAAGCAGACGTTCCGATAGGCGCCATCTGACCCGGGGCCAGATGCTCCGCTCGCTCCCGCTGGCGCGCTATCGCTCCCACTAACCCACAGCGCCTGCCCGCCCGCCCGCGCGCGCGCCGGAACGACCACGCTCGGTCAACACACCCGCTCGTCACGCAGCTAGGGCGCCAGGCCGGCGCTGGGAAATACAGCTCAACGCGGCCTCATAATATCCGTGTCTGATGCAATACCAAGTACTTGCAAAGATTACACTTGTATACAAAATACGACAATGGATCGTGGGGACACAAAGCTGTGAGCAACGACCGAGTTTAAACACTTTACAGTCAACTTCGAACTGTTATGCATCAAAGGACGTTCATGTTGGGGAAACTATAAGCACGTCTCGCTAACACATCTTTGTTTATTTGGAGGCGTGAAGCCGCCTTCAAACATTGAGTTATTTTGTAAACAAGCCTCGAACAATGATGCCGTAAAGAGTCAAGTTACAGTGGTCAGTGCGATGATATACGAACGTTGTCCTTTTACTCACCCAAGAACCCTGACACCCGACGATTATGAATCATGGCTGGCATGTGTAAACTAAGGCGGTACCTCAGTGTTTACAGGAAACACTAATATTATCCATCACCGTCATAGTGCACGAAACGCTAAATATCATTATTTGTCGCGCCAATGCTATAAGAAATAACTCATCCGCCCATTATCCCATCCATTTTACTTTCGGTCGTTCGAATGTATACAGTTTTTACTCTGAGTATCGTATTGGTACGTTGCATCACGAGTGCCCATCTTCACGTCTTTTAATGTTACTGTGAAAAAGTACGTTTCTGTTTTAATAAAATACAATTATGCCACATTTACGGCGTTTTCATTATCAAAGCGCCTTCAGACTGGGGTTGCCGACCGTCCTGCATTAGGAAGGTCAATCCTCCACCGACGTCAATTATCCTCTCGTCCTCTGTATATTAAAAAGTCTTCTATTTTTATCATTTGTTGTCATTTATTTTATCACATGACTAACATCTGCCACGTTGTATCGTTTATAGTTTACTTTAGAATAGAAAACATGAATATCTTTTTCCTGAACGCTGACACATTCACATGACACGCATGCATGATCGTGTCTAGCGACAAAAATAAGAGCCACTCAGACCGTCTTCACCAGCATTTTGTGAACGAATATTTTCACTTGTATCGCAAAAGGAGAGAAGAAAGAAATAGAGCTGATGTTAGTCTAAATTAAAAAAACGTATTTATAAAAGGAAATGTGTTGATGCGCATTTTTGACGACTGTCCTCCCTTTTACGTGAACATTGCTGACAACCCTACTTCAGACCAAAGCCAGCGGAGGCGTCATCGGAGGGGCCGAGGAGGAGGAGGAGGAAATAAAGGAGTGGAGGGCGCCAGCCACCGAGAGGGTTGATCGATAGCGATCGCCGAGTCAGAGGCGGCCCCGCCCCCGCCCCCGCACTCGTCACGCATCGCGGCGCGGCGCGGCCCCTCCTGCCCTGTCCCCTTGGGCCCGGCGACGTGCATACATTTCCGGCACGCGCACGCCCCCCCTTCTTCGGGCTCGGAAAAACCTCGCTTCCCACGACACGTCACGTCGTCAACCCCTTCCCCGGCGCTGACACACGCCACGAATTTCCCTCTGGCGGAGGAGGGTGCCGGAGAAATGGTGGTGCTCTCTAGAGAGGATCGTTTTCGACGAGCAAAAAATGTTACTGCCAAGAAAACTAAGGAAATGTTGCTGCGGCATGTAGCAATTCCTGATGCGAATACTAGCTCCTGAATTCTTTTCGAGAATTTTTTAAAAACATTTTAAAACAATTTCCTTAAAAGAGTCACCCAAGACTTAGTTTTACCTTTTTTCCTATAACAGATCTGTTTATGATTTGAACTTGTGCTATCTTCTCCTGTCTCTAGTCAAGCTCCCCAGAGTGTTTTCTTGCATATTGGTGAAAAGATACACCCGACTGTGGTTGACCCCGCTCATAGTGTTTGAAGTTCCAAAATAACCTGCTTACGAAGCAGGGCCAAACTGGAAAGTGGAAGAGAGTGGGGAGGAGGGTATCTGGGTGTGGTTGAGTAAGGTGATTGTGGCGCTGAGGAAGATGTGGAATAAATTGATTTGGAGGGTATTATCTTGGTTTGGATTTTATGTTTTATGGACTTAGGTCACGTATACGTCTAATTTATCGGTGTTTTCATCGTTGCTTTCTTCTTATTCCCGTATTGTTGCTCCTCTTAGTGATTCCAGCTATAGTATTGTGGCCGTTATGCTTGTCACGCTTCTGGCTTACTGTTGTGTACGTGTTTAAAGTGGAGTTTAAAATTCACTACTACCTACTATGTATTTTTCATATTCTCTGTACATCCTGGTACCTTCAAGCTCCGAAAATCCTAAGCCCCTCCCATCTCATTAGGAAACTTCTGGATGATATCGAAGGTTGCAACTCAGTTTGGGGCACCCTCAGAAAATCTCAGGAGTAGCAACGTCCGGATAAAGAGCCAGGAGCACAAAACACCGCAACTGTTGCTTGGAACGAACTCCCCCATCCGCTCCTGAACGGGGCTCTGACTCCCGCCGCGCGCTGCGCCAGCAACGCTGCTTCAGAGCTTGCGCGAGCCGAGCGCGCGCTCTCGCAGGCGCCGAAAAGCCGCCGCGAAGGATCCCAGACGCCGCCGCACGCGAGCTCCGGACACGTCAGCGCGCTTTGGACGTTTCGGACGCGGAGACCTCGCTGGCGGCCCGACAGCCATTCCCGTCCCTCCACTCGCGCAGGCAACCGCCCTTCAGCCGCGGGCGGCTCAACGCGCCTCTTCCCAGAGGAGACAAAAGGTGTCCACGGCAATAAAAACGGAAGGAATTAAACATCCATTACAAGTTATTAATTTAAAGACTAATAAAACATGTCTCAAAATTTTTTAGAAATAGAAAATCAAGATTTACATACAACCTATAAAACAGCGCAATTTCAAATGCCTCACTTGTAACTTGGAATGCTACGTGGACAAATCTGGAACATCGCAATTCTTAACGAAACGATAGGATACTAATTATCTAGTGAAAAGTTGTGATAGGCCGACAACGGTTATCCAAGGGCTGGGAAGTGTGAACAGTGACTGAAATAATTTTGCACACGATGGCAATGAATCTTCAAAGAAAATGTTGAATTGTAAATTATCGAAGACTTACACCTTTACTACTACATAGGAATGAATCTTTGTATGGTTTTTACAAAACGTACTATTACCAATTACAAAGGGTGTTTATAACAGAGCCAAGTGTGATGGAAAATGTAAGCAAATAAAAGTAAACAAAACTATATATTTTCTAGCCCAAAACTGTATAATACCTCCCAGTTGGAACGTCCAATTGTTTTTCCAATATAATCTTACTAACAACCGCGAGACATTTTATAATACTACTTTCGTAGAATTCGTTCGAGATCTTACAAGCAATAAAAAATCTAAAAATGAAAACCATGACTTCTGTCCTTTCCAAATTACATTACACAGACTCTCCAGTTCCACCTTGCCATTCCCTGCGGTTCACGGCTGCCAGTTTCTAACCCACAAAAACCTGCGTATGTTATACAAAAACATTAAAAAGATTTATACATTTAGAAAATATTGAAACGTATCTGAGGGATCGAAAAAATCAAATTAAACCAGAAAATTGACAAACTATAAAAACAAAAGGAAGCAGAGTCGATAAGCAGGTAAGGGAAAGATGAACCCTACGAACGTTCCACTGCGTTCCATCACATCCTATTCCAAAACAATATTTACATTTCTGCCCGCAGTTACACGCCAATTCATACAATACGTTCTATATTGCATGAAAGCATTTCACAAGTAATCGCAAATATTTAATCATGAATTCATCATACTTCACCACAAATCGATAAAGAGATGAGGGTGGGGGAAAAAGCGAGAATGAAACCACGTACAGAAACAAGGAAGGGGGGAAAGCTGAAAGTAGAATAAATCCCAACCAATTAGTCCTAATGCAATAACGCGTCGGGCGTGCGTCGCGTGGCGTGGCCGTTGACGGGCCCCGCTGACAGCCAGTGTTCTATTTACGGAGAGGGAAACCCATCCGCCCACTCCCGGCGGGCGCAGGCACTCGGCGAGGAGGCCATCTGGTCATGTTTGCTCGCATCCGACACTGGACGGACCGCCCACGTTCCGCGAACGTTGGAAACGAACGCAACCGGAGTTCGCCACCACCGTCAGGCTTCCTGACGTTGCGGACAGCCGACCTACTACAAGGCAAGTTTGTTCAAGAGAAGTTAATATTATTAGCGAATGCATGCGTCACAACTTCAGTTCGAATAACATTCTAATTAGAATGGTTGCACCGCTCAGCAAATACCGCCATTGAACTATCCAACGCACTTATTACTAGAGGCTTCAGTAAACTTATACGTGAACATAGCCGCAAATGATGGAAAATGTGTTACCTCCGTACTGACAAGTTAAGCAGACAAACAAGTAGCAGTAACCCATTTTTTATTTTTTAAGCCTTTTCAAGAAACTTCAAAACGGGCGTCAAGAAGTACTGTCCTTCCAACAACAGATCTCTCTTGATATATGATTGTACTTCTGGTGTTGTTTTAGTATATTTTTATTTTGCCTATTTTAGCGTCACATGCCTATTTTTACCAGTTTGCCTTATTTTTGCCCTTTTCTCCATTTTTTCTCATTAGTGAAGACAAGTGATCTCAAGACTTCATTTTGTCTTTTTTACCCATTTTAACTTATGATGCATATTTTTGCCACTCTTGCTTTTTTCCTCGGCATTTTGCTATTTTTTTTCTCCTGGCACAGATCACGCTCAAGTTGGATACCTTCAAGTCTGGACCACTCGAAGCCACGGTAACGGTTTGTCTTTTTGAGGAAGCAGACGCTATGATAAAAATCTGAATGAAAAAGATTATACCAATCAAGATTTTTGATTTTTTCATCAAAGCCGTCAAGCTTTGTTCCTTCACGAGTAATCCCAATCCACTTTTGGGTATGATCACCGATCCTTTTGCGGACAGCTCTCTGTACATGATTTGACTTTCTCAGTGTAGGCCATAAGTGCGAAGAACGAAAAATGTAATTCCGTTTTCACTGATGGGATTTCAACATTCAAAATGGAGTTCACAATAGCATTTTGAAGAGACGGCATCGCGAAGAAAAACAAATCGTAGCGATCATACATCGTGGTTATGCGGAATTAAGATAACGAAGAAAAGATGTTTTCTTACACGTGAAGTGATAATCTAAATTTTAGAGTTTACACAGTTTCAATTATTTTTTTAAATTCCTTTTTTCTGTGAATTTTGATTGTTTAGAAGCCCTTTCGCACCCCTACTTAAGCCAGAATAAATGCCTTTTTTGAATGACCATTTTAGTAAAAATAAATGCCATTTTGCCTGCCTCTTTCAGGTAGCCTGAACTTCCGTGCTCTAATGAAAACTTCACCTCTATTTCCTACATTTACTCTCACCTCAACTGAATCGTTTATTTCAGAAATCCGTCCAACGCCAAATTTATCATGTCGAGAAAATTGAGAAAGAGTGTCCCAGTTTTTCCGATTTCAAAATTTTCTTAAATTTTTAAGCAGTTAATAAATGAGTATTTTTCAGGAAAATATGGAATAACCGATGTGTTTATCGTCATGGAACAATTATCCACCGCTAAAGCGCATTTTCTCAAATAGACGATCTCAGGGTTTCTCAAATAAACGATTCAATTGTCCTCAATCCTCACATTCCTCTCCCCCCCTCAATTTTCTCCGTTACACTAAATAGCGGTGAAGCCAATTAGGAGAATGAGAACTACTTCCGCGAAGGAATATCTTAAAAAACCTAACACCAATAGAAATACACGAAAATGCAAAGGACACGAGTTGGCGAGTTTATAAGCCACCCGAGACGGTCGCTTACTCGGTAAAACAGTTCCCCTTGTCCATCGCCAATGGATCCTAGTCTAATGCGAGAGTAAAGAGTGCCCATTCCATGGCTTTCTACGCTGTAATCGTGTTGGCAAGAGGAAAACGAGAGCATCTCCGCAGTCGCGTCACAGCGGCGCCAGCGTCTCCGCCCTAACCCTGGGCCGATAGCCTTGTTTGTCCTCCGTGGCCCCGCGCGCGAGGAGCCATACGGGCCGCGGCGCGGCGAGGCGACAGCGCGGAGGCCGCTGCCTTTCCTGGTTCCCCGTCCGGCCTGCTGGCGGCGGTGGCGGCGGCGGATGTCGAACCGGTTCCGCTCCTCAGGGCCGCCTCCTTTCTCCGACACATTCCTCCGAGCAGCCTCCGCGCACGGCGCCACCGGCCGGCCCGCCCTTTAGGGCGCCATTTAAACCCTTCTCAATCAACCACCACTATTACATAAAGCAAACCATTTCAAGACCAACACAACAAACGTAGCTATTTGGCCGACTGGGACACGCTGCGCCCTACGCATCAATGTTTCTGACGTCATGCTGCGACCTTCCTCAGGGCGAAGTGCCCGGCCGAATGCATTTCGCCCTGAGGAAGGTTCCAGCATGACAGTCGAAACGTTTGCTACCATGCGGCGTCTCGCGGACAACCAGGTAAATACTAACTCCGGCCGCGGAAGCCTACGCTTTCAGATCAAATTTATTTCTTGCGGTCAACGACCTCACACCGGTAACCGGTTGATTCGGGAATCAATGTTCACATTGCACAAAATGGGTCGATTAAGCCTGAAATAGGGACGCTTCGAAGCATTATTCGAACGCATAACAACATCCATTTTTATGCCAAAATAATCTTTTCGGCGACAATGCGCCTTGCACTCCATCTCTTTACTTTACCCAGCGTTCTGCAGTTAATTCCAAATTAGCCGAATAATGTCCGAAATTATGCGTTCATTGCTATTCATATGCAACTTTAACTTCATCCCTCCGCTCATGGGCCAATTATCCGGCCACTAACATAAGCCATACTTCGCACTTGGGGCGCAACGTTCACTTCTAGGCAAAATAGAGTTACGTTTATAGTCATTTTCTTACTTTATTTTTATCAGGAGAATTATATTTTCTAATTAGTTTCCCTTATAATTCAATCTAATGCGTTAAAATTTTGTTGTACACTCAAATTTAAAGGGTTAAGTGATTAGCTTTTAAATTCATTTAAGTAACTCTTGGAGTGACTACATTTTTTATCTGTAGCTCCAACTTTTTTATCCACGCTTTTATAAAAAAAATCTAATATAATCATAGTTGAACAAAAACCGTTCGAAGACGGTAAATCGTTTGCAAATAAGCACCTTTGGGAGGAAGGATCTATTGTCAAATGTCGAGGGTGTGCCGGGGAAATCCAGCATCAAATGTTCATCGTTTCGTACAGTCACGGGATCACGACTTGATGGTCGAGCCTACGCGAAGGGAAATACGATGAAACATCGTTAATCATCAAATTGATCACATCTTTAACTATGAACATTTTTTAATGAACTTGTATCAACAAAAAAAGCAAACTGTGTTTCAAAAACTCTGAAGATACTTCTTTGAAGTAGTAGTCTCAAAAATCGGGTCTCTGATACTAGATCTAAAAAAGCGCATGACAAAAAGATCAAATTGGCTTCAGATAGTCAAGTTGTGGCCAATTTTGCTTATTTTATACATCTAGAAGAATGCAACTCATGACGACACCGAAAAAACTTCAATTTTAAAATGAAAGTTCTACTTATGAAAAAGATTACACGACAAACGTTTGATAAATCAGAGTATCAGACCACGAAATATGACAACTTTCAGTTCCTGAGAAAGAAATGTCTCCTATTTGTTTCGTTTAATTTTGGGGGTTAGAGTATAAAGAGGTGATTAATGGGCAAAATTGATGCAAGTGTGCTTCAAGAAAGATTTCTGAAGGGCAAATGGCGTTCAAAAATAATTTTACGCGGAAGTTGTTTATACGTTTGGGAATTTACGATCTCCAGGAATGGAACGCTTTACGATCGAATAAATATTGAATTGACTTCGCGAGTTATCGGTTATCAGTTTACTGTTGACGTCGCTTAATTTGTCTTTTGAACAAAAATGAGCGATGAAGGCCCTTAACTAGGGCACTCGCAGATATTCCTTCACAATTGGGCAATATTCTGAATATTACATAATGAAATCAATGAATCACTATTAATAATCGGGAATTCTCAAAGCTGACAACACAATATAAATACCAACTAAAAACGAAAAGAAAAAAAAAAAAAAAATCTGTTATGAAGTATGTAACGTTTATGAAAATGCAAAGACAATGTTTTATTCTAAAAGTACGTGGTCTAAAATTATAGGACAGTCGTGAAATTTCATCACTTGATGCACGAATGTGCTTAAAAATAATTACCTTCATCGGCTAACTTTTAGACAGTAACAACAACGCTGGTAAACAAGAGAGAAAATGTTTCCTTCTCCCAAGATCGCGACTGCTTTGACATAATCAGTTTGTCAACACCATTGTATCCCAAACATGTGTACTTCATAGAGGTTATCTTCCCATTCACAAATCAGTTCAAATCACAAGGGTCTTCACACGTAAACATAAACCGCCGACTTAGAAATCATCCTCCATCCTTCGTGATGAAATTCGTTTAGAGTTCCCCTTCTCGATAATTATGAATTGAGCAAAAATAAAACTTGAACATACAATTCACCAAGTTGGTTTGAAAATACAAAATTAGAAACTATCGTTGAAATTTTCAAATTTATGAGCATCTAAGTTGTTCTACAACAGAACTTTTAGAAAGACCACGTACGAGTAAATTGCCGTATAAGCTAATATCTGCAACCGACAAAGCAGACCCAAGGCCCACACCCACATCACTATCAGAGATGGATCCATAAAGTACACGTGTATAAGGCGGGGAGAGGGGGGGGCTTGTGGAACTATTTCAGTTCGAATCACACCCCCCCTATTAATGAAAGAAAACTTATTTTTTTAGAATGATTACTCTTGAAATATCTCTTGGAATGCGATGCCATCTACGTGTGATTACTGACCAATTTGAATAAACAGTAAAATTGTAAACAAAAAAAGTGTAAAATTACAAAAGATTGTGGGTGAGGGCTTTCTCTACATCGATTTCGGAACACAATTCACGCTCGTCCCCCTTGGATCCGCCATTGATTGTTCCAAAATCAATATAGAGAAAAAGCAAGCTCGCACAGGTTCCCGAGGAAATTCCGAAAACTATTGTTCGCCATGGTGAGCGAGCGGCAGACCCATCCCCACGCGCATCACCAGGGCTCGGATTCTGATGATCTATCTCTTCATTGGGGCTTTCAAGACGAAGCTAACTTGTCAATCAATGTTTATCACGACATGGGCGATAAAAATGTATAGTTATTGAGTCATTTGTTATTTTCCCCCCATTTTCCAATTTTTAGGTCATTCGTAATTTTTTCCCCAATTTCCAATTTTTAGGTCCTTTTTACTGCGTCATTTGTCATTTCTACGCATTTTGTTTCCTTTTCATGTTTTGTTTTTTGTTAGTGAATCTTGAAGTTACAATGACCGATTTAAACAGTTTTTATTGTATCATCAGTTCATGACGAAATTCTCTACTGCAGTGGACTGTTTTTCGAACTCTCAAAATTATACCGATCTTCGGCAACTTCTTCGGACTTATGAAACTGACTGTTGGAAGATCAGAGCTAAATATTATATTACCTCCTAAAATAAAGACAACAGAGTATAATTTTGTGTAAATACATTTTATATAAAATGGTAAAATTTATTGAATAAATATACAAATTTTTGAATATTTTTTAAAAAATTAGGACATTTTCCCCTTCTTACTTTCTCGCTTTACGAAGGAACTTCGCAAGAAGAGAAAGTTATGTAATCGTGCGCGGGAAAACTGCGAATTTTCGCCCAAAACTTATTTTTAAAACGTTTCCCATCATTTTTAAGTCATTTTATAGGTCATTTGCAAAGAATTTATAGGTCTTCAGAATCCGAGCCCAGCGCGTCACACACGCACAACCCGGTGCGGCGCGCGATAAGCCAACCAGGCGAGCGCTCGCGTCGAAATTCACAAGAGGCGCCCTCAGCCCGTTATGTAAACGCGCGGCGCGGCGCGGCGCCGGGAGTGACGAGAACCTGTTCTCCGCGGGCGGAAGGGGGGAGGAAGGGGGAGGACGGAGGGAGGGCGGAGGGGCGCAGCGGAGGCCCTCCGGAGGCGCCCTCGCGCCAACTCTTGCTTTTCCGCGGGCGAAGGGAAGGTGACCGCGAGGTCAAGGGCGGTAACCGGGTATTCAAACTGGAACCTCACACACTGGTTTGCTTTTCCCAAGTTTTCAAACACCTACGTTACACAAGTTGTTTTTTTTTTTTCTTTCTTCTTCTTTCTTCTTTCTTTCCCAAAGCGGTTACTATAACCATAGAATCCTGAAGAAGGCGATATGAAACGCTACGTCTTAAGATAATTGTTCGCGGCTTCTCGTTCACGGACTCAGCCCCTAACCGTAAACGGCTGGTAATTACTATGTGGGAACGATTCATGTTGGGTGACTTTACTACAAGATGGATCCTACGTTTCTCGACGGCCTCAGCAAAATTATAAACTAAAAGATTACATTAACTCATTCATATAGTTTTAAATTACGTAAATTAGGTAAATGCATATAGTTTTAATGCTTGGTAAATTCATACATCGTTGGTACGTAAGCAAAACTGCTCCGTGCAATATCTTTATGAAATCTGTTGAAATAAATAAAGGCCATGTTTCAAACAATTCAAAATTTACTCAATGAGGTTGCTTTTCACGTGTTTTACTAGTTACATTCAATACAGGCCAATTTTTTTTCCACAAATTCAAATGCATTCCATCTTTAGCCTTGAAAATGTTAATTACATTACTTGTATTTTAATACAAAATGAATCATTCTAAGCACACAAAATTGTTTTCAGTTTTTGAATGGGTTCGATACAGTACAAATTCTGTTAACTTTTCTCAAAGGAAGTTACTGATTGGATATCACATCTTCACAAAAATGAATTTTATATGATAACTTTTACTGTCGGCCTCTACATGCCTCGTCAGTTACTAAGCTGAGAAAAAAGAGATAACCAACTGAAGACTACACAAAGGTAGATACTAAAAATAGCAACTGAATTTAATGACGAAGTTAATATTCACACCAGGCTAGCACAAGTCGTTTTTTACAAGCCACGAATTAAGATGGACATGATTGATATTGATGTCATGATTTAACAATAGGAGCCGTGACCTTTATTTTGAGGTCTTGAATCCTTCGCTTAACATGACTTCGCGTTTACTCCATCGGAGCGCCAATTAAAAAAGTTGCGTGCCTTGTAAGATGCATCATGGCTACAACAGCTCCAAGAAATACTCGCGACTTTCGCAGAACAGTGATACCCTTTCTGAAGAAAAATGACCCGCCCAGTATCTCATCTCAAGATTGCGTAACAGCTTCCCAACGCATTGGCCCGATATCACCAAGGCTAGGAATTCCATCGAATTGCTTTCTTGGGAGTATACTTGGGTTTTCGTAACGTGGCAGATGACATTAGATCATTTTTACACCTCTCTTATAAAATGAATCTTTATAACAGTGATAAGCACATGTTTGAGGCCATGGATCCCGTTGAGAAGGACGTTCGCGAATTAATTATGAAGATTCATTTTGTAAGGCGGGAGGTGTAAAAACGAGAATGTCATCCGCCGAGTTACGAAAACCCAAGTATAGAAAAACTGCACCACGACATTACGCGAGTACGTTGATCGTGCTTTCAATAAACTTTCCATCCACCAAAAAATCCTAATATCGCAGAATTTTACTTTCATTCAAATCGTTGTAACGCTCCCGATCGAATTTTTGCAGGAAACGTACAATTATTATCAATGAAAAAATGTGCCACACGCTTGGAAAGAGTAAGAAGTTAAGTATTGTCCAGCACTATCCCAATGCCTACCACGTTCTACTCTCGATCTCCACCACTAGGATCTAGCGGGCGCTGTAGCTGAAGAGATGCTACCAGAGGATGCGAGATATCCACAGGAAGGAAGTCGTATCGCCGCGCCGCCGGCCCTGGCCTGGCCTGGCCTGTGGAAACCCAGGAATGACCGAGGAAATGAGAAACCGCAAAGTAACCGAACTGAGGAAGCACTCCTTGTCTACAAGTTGGCTAATGCCAATTGCACCACTCAAATCCGTGGGCCTTCGACTGCCTCCGACAATTCTTTGCGGGCTTGAAAAACGTAATTTTGTAACCTCCAGTTTCCGGATTGCTTTAAAATTCAAATAAATTGTCAAGACAGGATTACAGGCCAAATATAGGTGAAGATTGAAAACAATTCGGGCTGCTGCAATAGAAATAGCAAAGCTAGAAAACTGAACGTTTCCTTAACGTTACATCTATTCGCAAACGCAAAAATCTTAATTCATAGAAAAAACTCAACTGTGTGCACTTGCGCATTTTCACACCAACACATGGAAATCTCTTTGAAAGATTTTGAATGAAAAGTTACCTAGACAGCAAGGACACTCGCTCATTGGCTATGAAATTTCGGTACCTTCAAAATATTCCATTTCTAATTCTTATACATAGTGTTCCATTAGAGTGAAACAACTTTGCGTTTGTACTAGCTTCTAAAGCTTTACCTCTCTGAACTAGGTTTTTTTCTCAAAGGAATCTTCTTGGAGACAACTTTTCCAAAACTACCCTTCCCTTATCAAACAGAACTCTAGAGAACTCCATTTTGTGCTAATGCCATTTGAACATTGAAACTTCTCAGAAAACAATTCACGTTCATTAACACGAACCGCTGTTTTCAGCACCCATCTTAATGATCTTCATTAAGGTGGTTGTCGGATTCATAAATAACAAAAACCTTCCATTTCACAAACTACAGTTGGCCAAGAGCAAACCTTGACAAACTGACCACTTTTCGTCCTCCCTACAAACACCGACATCCTTAAATATGAAATTTCACTTTCCATTCATGCTCGTTAATTCAGCATCCAAATTTAAACTAATATGAGATAGATCTGTTGGCATTTGTCCACAACGCAGAAAGGTGGCAAAAATGCCGATCATTCTTCCTCTTAATAAAAATGTCCATAAATTATCATCTCCACACATGGACTAGTATATTCACGTGAATATGTTTCGGAGGTGTATCCATACATTTTTGTAATATTTATGGTCGTGAGGGAAAAACAGAACATTGTAGGAGCTCATGCGTTCAATGGTTATGTTAGCCAACGGACTAATTATCACCGCTATCCATTCTTTTGTCACTTTTCTTGTAACTGTCACTTCAACCGGTCATTACAGCAAGACCATCAAAGCATTACAAACAGGCTGAGGAAAACCAACTCGCTCAAAATGCCACTGATGAATGGTTCTTTATCCCGATGTACCATGCTCCTTTACTATAATTTGAAGTACACGGCACACGTCGAAAGGAGCTGCCAGGAACATGTGCAAGGGCATTCCAAAGGTCATTTCCACTCCATCCCCTTTCGTTCGAATTAGGTAGAGTACTACACAAAATTGTTACACGTTAAAAAACTTGAAAGGATGTTAATGATTAAAAACGGCGTTGAAAAAATTGACATAAATGATTATTCCTTAGCAACGGATGTGTACAGTCCACATTAAAAATTCCATTATGCTTCATTCAGCTCAGTTCTCGCGCAGGTTAACCTTAATCGGCGCTCGCAAGTTCGGCAGAGCGCAACTCGCTGAGAGCACGTCCTCGCCGTTTCGGCCGTCAAGAGCGCGCATTCGCACTCTGCACCGGCGTAACTGCAAATGAACCAACTCCACGCGCCCACGCCGCTGTGCACGGGTCGTCGAGGGGGCCGGGACGGGGGGGGGCGCGGGGCTATGGATTCGGGGGAGCCCAGCGGGCTCGATAACGCTGGCCCACCAGCCGGCGCCCCCGCCCGCGCCCGCGCTTCGCTCGATCCGCCCGCCCCGTCTCCTCCCCGCTCCAGACCACATGCCCCAATTTTCTTTCCTCCTTTACGGCTTGCTTGCCCGACAACTGCCAATGTCCTAGAACTGCAGAGTCCTTTGGGACACGTACGCGGCGTTTTAGGGGGGGGGGGTTCGTAAACAGTTTAACGTATCAAAAATTCAAAAGTGAAGACGACCTTGTATCAGATTGAGAAGGTAAAAAGTAATGAATTCCCTGCATCGAATTTTTTTAGTAAATACTTTTCTAAACTAATTTAAATGTTTTAGTGAGGATTATAATTTAAAAGAACTCTTGGATCTCTAAGAAAATCGTTTTAGACTCGGATCCGACGTATTTCCCTGTGATATTTCCAAACCAGTTATTCTAAATCGCGATGTGCGCTTCTACACTTAATAGCGATGTATAGACTATTACATAATTCAGATCTTTAGACCATGTATTCAAAACCAGTGCGAATAAATGCCTTTCGATGAGGCGAGTCACGGACTATTGTGTCTTTTTCAAATCCGTATTAAAATTAGCAGCAGGTTTACTTAAAAATTACTTTATTGAAAGCACACAAGGAACTACGCTAGCCTAAGCTTTATGCGAATGAATAAACCCTGATAAACGCAAGCCAGGATGGCCGTTTTAGCCTGGTATCTCTCACCTAAGAACGACTTAAAAGCACCAAGGCCACCTTAGGCGAGGAACATTGTAAACAATTTTAAGACATTTTAACCAGTACTTGGCCTGAATGCGTTTTAATGTATTTCCGAGCTCGTAATCGGGAAGAAAGTTTTAAAATAAAGTTAGAGCGGCCTTAGTATCATTTATCAGACGAATTGTATAACTAAAATTATGCATGTTCCTTTCAAAAGTAGCCTTACATTGTCCTTTTCTGGAATGATTGCACCAGTGAATAATACTGAGGAGTCTGGTCTTTGGAAACATTACTGTCAGTTCAGATAAGTAGCATTAATTTTGAAGTTACGTCAAAACATAAAGCGAAGAGAAACAGATAAGAATGGCGTTTACAGTAAATACTCTGACACTTATTACACGATTATTACAATTCTTTATTAACTCAGAACTTCGATAGACTTCCGTGGTATATACATATCAGATCTCTTCCCATTTTATGTAATGTAAAACGAATAATTTAAAAAATTTAATTCAGAAAAGAATAAGTCGTCTTTCCTCTTACACATGGTGGGAATGATAACATGAAAAAGAGTGCCATAATTACATTCCCTCCATCGTCAGGTCTTTCCTGTCATTGCTACTTCTCAACTCTTTCACACATTTAAAAGTTCAAACAAAAACACTTCTATCCCTACCAATTTCTTTACTCGCAAGAACAGAAGAGATTTTAACTGAAACGCGTTCAACAAAAACCTAGTCACCGGCGCAATTCAGAAACACTGGCTACATGATCACCCAAACTGCAGATCAAGGGCAGTATTGCGAACACCCGCGTTCCAATCCTTCCCAAAGCACGGGAGAGACGCGACGCGCACACGGATGGGCACGCGTGCACGCGCACGAACTCGCCCGCGCTGCTGGGGCGTGCGGGGGCGGGCGGCGCGGTCGAAAGCGAACGCCAGCCGCACATTGGGCCCGAAGTCGCGCACGGACACGAAACGTTCAAAACACCGAAGGTATTTGCTGCATTCTGATGTATCAAAATCAAACTTTCGATCCATGTGAAATAACTCTTCGGATTTGCAAGTGAATAAAAAGAATGGTCAATTCAGTCAGTACTACATAGTTTTGTTTTGATCTCTAGAAGCAAAATAACGTACGTACAATTAACGGCGTGACTAAGATTTACCTTTTGAGTAGACTATCTAAATAATACAAAACGAACAGAAGATGGCAAGTCATGCGACCTTGACCCCCCTACTTCTCGTTGCAAGAGTTCACAGTCCGGCTCAACACATCAATGGTTCAAAAACCAACGTTGAATTTTAGGGTTCTGAACGTGTCCTGGACGGGCTGTGTAAGAAGGCTAGAATAAGGAGAAAACGAGCACGACCGGTACAAAAAATATTTGGGTAAAATGTTTGAAGGAACCCTGAATATAGATACCCTTCTACCCGCAAACGGATGTAATATATGCACTATACCTCCCCTTCATTTTAACCCTCCGAAACCCTGACTTTCTACAAGGAACCGCAAGTCAAGGTGCCACATTACGACGAGATCTAGTGATCGATTCACTGCAAGATTATACAAGAAAAGAGGATTTTTCAATAACAGTCCTTTGCAAAGTGTACAATAGGGCAATGTCTAAAAAAAATACATTCATGACTGTATAAATGGGGACAGCAAAGCAAGGTTGAAATATTTAGCAAGCTTCCTTTTTGATGACTAAACGAGGAATACAGCAGCAAATGACCTTACTTACCCTGAAAATAAGTGCTACAAATAGAAACTTTGTTAAGACCAGAAGATAGTGTTGTACATGACTTTATATTTTTCCTAAATTACGACGGTGGAATGCTTGCACTGTAATGTTTGAAAACGTACTCTGCGCGCTTCTGGAGCCATTTCGGCCCACTGTGGCCCGCTCCTCGCGCGCGGCCATCGATCCCGGCGCACGCGGGAACCCCACCCGACCGTGCTCCGCAACCGCCGTCGCCTCTTCCTCGAGGACACCGACGAGCGGGTCGCGGGTTCGCGCCGCCGCTCGCCCGGCGCGCGCGTCTTGGTTCGCCCCCGAGGACCCCACAGCGCCAGGCGGGCGACGAGTCGCATTGATCCGGACCCGGCTGCCGGGACGAGCTCGAGGCGGCGCGCACGCCGTCAACGCCGTCGTCGATAACTCGTGAGGGCGAGCCCTCTCGTCCTCCCGCGTGCGCGCATGCACGCGCCGGGCCTACTCCCCGCACGCCCGCCCGGTGGCTGACACCTGTGCCCGCAAGGTGGCGGTCACGGTCGACGCGACCTCCCTCGAACCGCCTACCACCAAGGGCCCACGGCCGGCCGAGCGGGGCTGCTAGACTGGCCACAACGCGCGAGAGAAAGTTTCGTCCCGATATTAATAATAAAATGCCTACGTCTGAGAAGTGGCGTGATTGGCAATTCTACGGCTTGCTCAATCGCCGCCGCGCCGACGCACACTTTCGCTTTCGTCTGGTGGCTGGAATGATTGAATAAAGTGCTTTAGCAACGCCACCTGCATACCTGCCAAAAAAAAGATGAGAACGACCCTCAGAAGGCTGCCCTATTTCACCCCTTGGCAATGTCAAATGTGAAGAGAATTAGGCCTCGAATTGTGACTAATAACAGGCATGGTCATTAACATTTAGTTTATAAACTGCGATCACAAATAAATAAAAAAAACGTGCGTCTACTCCACGCTTTTTAAGTTTCCAGATCTTAAAATTAAATCAAAAATATTGAATTTTTTTTATTCATACCGGAGACAAGTTGTACAACATTCGATATTTGTTACCCTCAGGCAGAAACTTGCATCGCAAAATAATTCAACAAAAATGTGTGCATCTACTTACAGTCTAAATGTTTCTTTTTGGGTCCGATCATTTCCTCTGTCGTTGCTTTGCACACAGACTTGGCCAATCCTTGACCGGCGATGCTGTGCCTTGCGGCTAATAACCTATCGTTTATCGTCTGTCCCGCCATCTTTCTTCTTCAGACACTAAAAAATACACTTATATACACGTCGGGGCTTTAACACCCCCAAATCCGGCACTAAACACCACTAATACGCGACTTGAGGATGACAGGTCAGCTGGACCATCGACACTACAACATGATAAAATGGCGACTGCACATCGGCCATGACGTCACGTGAACAACCTGTTCAGTTACAATACTGTTTTAGAAACAAATAGATATTAATAACTATTTAATCGACAAAATGCAACATAAAAGAGGCAAAATTTTAAAATAATTTCCAAATCTATTATGAATGGTGTCTTGGACCGATGCACTTTCAATAACGTAATATCACGGCTTTTTGGACTTAGGTGGTATAAACGTGACCAATGACATTCATGAAAATAATTCTGTAGTTCGCCGGAATGCGCTACCAGATGGAGCGCAGTGCAGTTAACTTGGAAGTGCGTGGGGGGACGGTAGGAGATGTTGGCAGCAGTTGGAGAGATGGAAAATATTAATTTTTGTTTAATGCCTTTGTGTTTTTAGTTAGCAGTATTTATGAATCCTGTTGAAAAGATGTTTTGACTCCCTAAATATGGCGTCGAAATTCAAACATCATGTTTGTCGCCGTGTAAGTTAACAAATCTGCTAATGTTCTGCCAACCCTAACCTGCATTTGATATAAGAAATGTTCTTAACAACAATAAAAAGTAAAAAGCTAAAGAGTATTGAGTCAATAAAGTATGCATGCGTTGATATAAAAATGTGTCCTTTTAAACTTTTGTATGGTTGTTGATATTTACCGGCCATTTCAGATTATGGAGACCCTTAAGCTGTCTGGAAGTTTTTCCAGTTCAGTTCATGCGAATTTATCACGACATCTTCTTGTTGCAAACAGTAAAGATGGAGTGAATTTTGAGCTTGTCTTACCTTTGAAACCACTAAGTCAAACCCTAAATGGTAATGCTTCTTCATTGAAAGGAATGAAATTATCTGATTTAAAACATCTGTCATCCGATGACAAAATTTCTGCAATAGCAGAAAATCATAATGAAAGTTTGATCTTCACTTTAAATAGAAATTTATTTGTTAAAGAAGTTCTTAATGATAAAATTAATAAACCTTACCCTTATTCAAAAATCTCAGATGTGGCACCACACCCTTTTGGAAAGACTGTTATTATTGAATTCAGGTAATTCGTTTTAACTGATTTTGATGTGATTTAAGTATTTGAATGTGGCCTGAATAATATAACTTTTACAGCTCTCCAAATATTGCAAAGCCTTTCCACATTGGCCATCTACGATCCACCATCATTGGAAATTTTATTGCCAAAATTCATGAGTATCTTTCATGTAATGTTGTGAAAATTAACTACTTGGGAGATTGGGGCACACAGCTTGGCTTACTAAAGGTGGGTTTGGACATGGCTGCTCATAGCCCTGAAGCACTCAAACAGAATCCTATTCAGCTCTTGTTTGAGGCTTATGTTAAAGCTAACAAAGCTGCTGCAAGTGATCCAAGTATAGCAGAGCAAGCTCGAAACATTTTCTATCGATTGGAACAAGGCGACACAAATGAGTTAGAGAAATGGACAAAAATCAGGGAATATACAGTTACAGAACTGGAAGGTGTATATAGAAGACTTGGGGTGGTATTTCATGAATATGCTTGGGAATCCATGTACGGCGCAAAAGAAATTCAATCTGTTGTCAACATGTTAAATGAAAAGTGCATTCTTCATACCCAAGAAGATGGTAAAAAAGCAGTGTGCCTTGATGAGAAACAAATTCCACTCTTGAAAAGTGATGGATCTACTCTCTACCTTGTCCGAGATATTGCTGCTGCAATTGACAGGTTTGAGAAACATAAATTTGAGGAAATGATATATGTAGTAGATAATGCACAAACCGATCACTTTGTTGCATTGTTTGGTACTTTGAAGAAAATGCAATTACCTTGGGCAAATCACTTGAGGCACATAAAATTTGGTCGTGTGCGTGGAATGAGTACACGATCTGGAAATGTAGTCTTCCTGAAAGACATTTTAGACAAAACAAGAAAAATGGTGGAAATTAAACAGCAACAATCTCCTAGTATGTGTACAAAGGATCTAGGCTATTTTGTTATGGTACATATCCTTGATCAAGAAATATATTTTTCGTCTTCCCATTTATGTTTATAGCAACAAAAGTAAATCTGCAGAAATCTCCTGAAATTACTGATATTCTTGGGGTATCAGCCATAATTATTAATGATCTCAAACAGAGAAGACAGAGAGATTATGAATTTGATTGGGACAGAGCAACACAAGTAAGTATCACCTTAAAATGTAAATTTTCACAAACAATCATGGTTTAATTATTTAAATTATTAATGTGAAGTAACTATGCATCTCTATGGACATAGTATTTTTCCTTTTTTTTTTTTCCTTCTTCAAAAAACAGTTTTTGCAATAAAATTTAATTTTGTTATTTTTCTTTAGATAAATCAGATTTGTATTTCTATCATGAGTATTTTTAAAATCCTAATTCAGTTGAATTGTAATTCATTCAATAAATTTAAGCACTTTCTCTTCTCCATGGGTCATGTTTGACAAAATAATGTAATTATGGATAATTTTATTGCATTTATGTGCTTCAAAAGATAATTTATTCTATGTATTGGATTAACTTATGTCATAGATTCAGGGAGACACAGGAATTCGGCTTCAGTATACTCACTGTCGCCTCTGGAATTTAGAGAAGAATTCTGGTGCAACTTTACCTCACGATTGTGATCCATCAGTATTAACTGAACAAGAAGCTACTCAGTTGGTGCAACAAATAGCACGGTTTGTACACATTTCAGTCTGCCAACTAATTTTTACATTTAACTACAAATGTATAATGCTTTTATGTTATTTGTCTTCAGATTTGATGATGTGTTGAAACGCTCTTATGAAGAACTGGAAGCATGCATTCTTGTGAATTACTTATTCAAATTATGGTATGTTTTGAAACACATGAAATAAGTTTTTCATTATCTCTGTTTTGGATGCATATTGTGCCCAATGTCATAAATATTACAAATTTTTTATACATATTATTGATTGCATGAAAGTCATAAAGGGCTTTATGAGTTTCACGTTAGTATGACATGAAAAATTATTAACAAGGAAAGAAATTAGAAAAGATGAATTAACTAGAAAAGTTCCTTTTTTCAATTGTATCTAATGCAGCTATTAAATAAGCATCCTATTACAAATGTAATTTTAAACTCCAGGGGAAAACTCCTCCTGTGGAAATTATTTCCCATTAATAATATTTTAGATGATGATTTTGAATTGTAGATTCTTGCCTTAATAGTACTAACAAATAAGAAAATATATGAGCATTTCTATCAATGTTCTCTAGCTGTTATAATTATTGTTAGGACTATTCAACTGTGCCTTATTAAACACTTTATTTATTTTCCAATCAGACTCTGCATCAAAAGTTTTGAAACTAGGCAATATAGATTTTCATGTTGAGAAAGTGTTTGAATATAAGAAAAATGTTATCAATTATTAATTCGGGTCTTAAATATTTTGCTAAATATGTGTCTGTGGGCCCCTCTGTTTTCAAAAGGCTAGTTACAATTATAATGTTTCAATCAGATCTTGGGAATTTGTTCTGAAATTATTCTTAAATGATTTCTAACTTCATTTTGTTTAATTATTTATTATTTAGTATCAATCATGTTCATTCACTATTTTCACCACAGAGACATTTTAAAGAACTTTTATTAGAACTTAAATGCTGAAAACCCTTCCAAAGTAAATTTGGATACTCCTATTATATTTTCTATATAAGCTAAATTTTCTTTCAATTCAGTACAATGCACAAATAAAGGATGCTGGGATAAATTTTGCTGCCTTTGCAGCATGCTTTTATTTTTTTGTTCCACACTGATTTTATTCAAAATGTTTGTAAACAAAGATTAATAATAACTCATAGTATAACTTATTTAATTTTTTAACGTCACTGAGTAATGAAAATATGTGAATCCTTGTTACAGTAATGCCATAAATCGAGCATTTAAGACATTGCCAGTTAAAGGACAAGACAACCACATTGCTTCCCAGCGTTTAATGCTTTTTCATGCTTCACGCTTAATTCTCAATCAAGGTCTGCGCATTCTGGGAATCCAGCCACTTGAAGAGATGTAGGTCACTGTGTGGTCTATTTTATTTAGAATGACATGGACATCAGTTCCTAAATATGAAAGAAAACACCTTAAATGGAGAAATGTTGTTAGTATGGACCAACGATATTTGTGCATAACTTAGACGTATTTGCTTACATATTTAAGAAGCTAATTGGATCCAATCCAAAGAAGTACTCTTGTACTGAAAAATGTGATTTCAGAGTGCTTCATACAGTGGTGCATCCATGGAGGCAGCAGTTTTCTGCATCTTTACCCAAATTATTCTGTTACATATTAATTACATGATATCCAAAGAGGCATTCCCATTATTAATATCCTTTTTTTATATCAAATTAACATTTTTTTTTTTAATTTTAAAATTATCTATGGTAGGGGTTGGTCCGAACTTAAATTGCCCTCCACCCCGAACCACAAATTACCTTCTGGATCCCCACTGGTTTCAAAATGCTTCCTAATTCTGGTTGTATTATGAAGGTAGCTTCATTGCACTGTACACACCTATTAATGTTTCAAATCCATTGTAAATATTGACATTGTGAATATTTCTTCTTTAGTTCTGGTAACTTATTTTCTAATATTGTTAGCTATTTAAACAATGTAACTATTTAATCATGGAAATGCATTTATGTGCCGGTATTGTAAATAAAATGACATCCATGTTTGAAGGTGAAGATGTTTGTTTTCTATATGCACAGTTGTTGGTACTTAGGTTTTTTTTCAGTTTGCACTTTTTTGTAGTAATGTAATAGTACATTTTTTGATCAAATTTACAACTGAGGAGAAATAAAAAGTTTTTGAAAGTAAATTATGAATCATTTCCCTTTTCTTTTTAGTTTAATTACTTTGTGAATGTGAATGAAACAAACACTACATCCTTTTACAAATATTAATACCATTAAAAGAGTTAAGAGAAATTTTGAGAGAAAGAAGAGATGTAGAATGAATTTGTACCTCTAATACACCTCAAGAATTTGTTTTTACAGAAATAATGTGTGGGTTTCATCACAGAATTACATTTGTTTCATGTCAATGACAACCAAAAGGTCTTTATTTATTAAGACATCATTGTAGATTTCCAAATATTTATACATACATCATTTACCACAGAAATACCTATTTCTTATAAAGTTTATCGTTTCTTCCATGTAAACTTCTTCCTCTTTCCAGCTTGACCAGGCTTCTTCCTTTCTGGTTTCCGGTAGTCCCTAGTAAGTAAGCCCGCTGTAAAAAAAAAATTTATTGTTAAGAAAAATTCATTCCAAAACAACAGACAGCAAACTGCCAGAAAAAAATTATTACTTTTGATATACATTCAAAAATATACTTGACAATAAAATAATTTCAGGAAGAAAGAAAGAAAAATTTGTCCGTTACAATCATTTTTAAAGTATTTCTTCAATAACTTAGGTTGTTCTTTTTTTCTCAAAAAATATGAACAGTATTTATCTAAATTCAAAGTTCTTGACAAACTTTGAACAGGTTTCTAATGTTTTATAAATATGTCCTTAATCATAATTAACATTTTTGTTGTAAGGCATCTTGAGAATCAATTTTTTATCCATTCTTTTGATTTGTGTCATTTTTCCAGACGCGAATATGTTGTTTTATGAGCTAGTTTCCATGACCTTCTTTCCTTCAGTTTCTTTTAAAAATAGAATAAACATTTTTTGCGAGATTCACATATTTGCAGCTTGTTGGAGGACAGTCTAAAGTCTGGAAGAGACATCTTTCCTATTGTGTCGTGGAGCATAACCATGCATGAATTTGCGTGGATTTTTTCCAGACTACTTATTTAATTGAAACCGTTGATTCTTTAGAACTTATAGGTATTAGTTGTACATGAATGTACTGATATCTACAATTTCATCACCACCATTTAAAGACATTACACTTGAAACTGTCAAGTTTGTCAGGTGCTTTCCAGGATACATTATAATCTGTTAAGGCAAGGAAAAAATATTTAATAATTTGGCCATGTCTGTAGATAAATACAATTTCATTTCTGCATAAATTTGTTTATATTAGATAAAATAAAGCTTTAAAAATTCAGGTTTCTTAGAGGTCATCTGTAAGTTATGAAATGCTAAAGAAGGGAGAGAAATATACAACATTAAATATTAAATTAAAAAGTTATTACATATCAATTGTTACAATAAGTGAGAATATTTTTTCATGAATGGTCAACTGATTAAAACTGTTACAATATGAAGAAAATATTCAAAGCTATTCTATATTCTAAAATTCAAATAACTTGGCACAGTAGGCTCTCATTCATGCATTCACAATGGTGTGTGCACAGCTTGTCAGAAATTTTCTCACCATTGTGTCCTCAATTCACTAACAAACTGCCCAATCTTATTGTTACATGCATTCTGCACCACCAACTAATTCTGACTTTAATTATAATTTATTTTACTATACATGACCAATAACATTAATACAGATTGTTTTTATTGCTATATAATTTATTTTTAGGAAATGAAGAGGATGGTTGCAAGCATTATTTAGGTGTGGCGGGGGGAGTATTCAAAATATTCCAAATTTATATAACAAAATTTACCGACAGCTCCTTACATTTTCACATAGTTTTGAGATCCCAAAACATTCATCAGTTATGTAACTCAAAATGAATGAGAAATTCAATCTAGTAATTAATATCAAAGTATTCTTTTGTATTTCAGCCTCTTACCAAGTCTCATTTGTTCAATCATTTCTTTATCCACAAAGCTACGCAGGCAGTATGCAATCCCCCAGCGGATGGCTCCTGCTTGTCCAGATGGGCCGCCACCAATTACTCGGGCTTCCACATCAACATTTTGCAACTGTTTGGTCATAATAAGTGGAAACAAAATCTGTGAAAAGAACACAAGACACAATTACTCTATTATTTGGTTAATACAAGAAAAGACTAAATAATCTATTCTCGAACTCATCTAATTCAAACAAGGATAGTTATCAATAAAAGGCAATAAAAAGAAGGGATTTTCAACAAATTTTATTGTCTCAAATAATTGACATTTTTTGTGAGTTTTAAGTATAAGATAAATCACAGTCACTTCTCAAAATAATTACAATATATGCACTAATTACAAGTAAGAACATGAAGAAGGGTTAAAAATTAAATATTAATAAAGGGAGTCATTGATAAACAAAGTTGAATTAACCAATGAAATATTTTTATTAAAAGCTCTGTTTACATTACTTTGCATTACATTATGGACACACTGTGCATAATGTAAAATGTGTAAAAGTAAATACAATCACAATTCAAAGAATAGAGCTAAAACAATGTAGAAATGAAAGAATACAAGGGTAACTACTTTAACTGGCCTATAATTCACCATCACCTCTCTTCAAAAGCAAAATAAACATATTCTATTTCCACTGCATCATTCTATAGAAAATGTAAAGGTCTAGGGCAAAGTAATAAAGTTTCAATCATTTAACTTAAAAGCCCTAAGATACTTATTAAAAGTTCATATTACAAAATCTTTTAATAAACAATAAACTATATTACAATTTAATATCATGGTCCTGCAATTTTTGGATCTAACTCAATCGTTCATTCATAATTTTTCTCATAAAAATGAGGATAAAGAGGTCTTTGTAACAATAAATAAAACTGCAAAAACAACATGCAGAATCAATTTATTACACCTTATATTAGTGCAATTGTTTATGAGAAAGATCATTGCAATAAATTTTTACAATATTATATATTAAAATTTAAAAAAATAATTGTTATTCCAAAGAACTTGAAATATGTCTCTACAGTACAGGAAGTTATAAACAATTTTTTATCAACATTCAAGCTTGTACAGAAACATATTATTATATATATTTTTGAAACATGCCAGAGAAATAGTAAAAAGTAAAAAGAGTGATAAATACTGATTATCACATTAAATTACAATATTATTATAAAAGTTATTACATTGATTTTTCAATTCAAGATTTTGATTTCTGCATCAAATGAATATATCAAAAAGAAAAACAGTTTTTATTAATTACATTACAGTTTTTTAAGTCACAATATAAAAAAGTAAACATAAATATAAGACACAGACAAAATTTTCATAAAACTACACAAAAATATGTTTTGTATGAGCATCAAATCACTGCATCATTTACTTCATGATAAAATAAAATATGGCAAAATATACTATTGTCTATCTTTTTGTTCAGAAACATACAAAGTACATTAAGTAAACAACTGTCAGTCAATAGACTCGATAAATCTTTTGTTTTTCAAAGTTGCAATGAATTTAAAAATAAAATATTTCAAAAATGTGTTTAGCCAAAAGTACATTTTAGTTACTTTTCCTTGCATATTTACCTTATTTAAAATTTGTTTGCTCCATGTTTTCATGAACCACTGAAAAAAAGTACATAGCAGGAACTGAAGTTTTTGTGTTAGAGGTATTCTCCCTAAAAAGAGTTCACAGATGAAAATGACTAGAATTTGTGAGGCCACAGCATTAATGAAAATTACCAAGAAGCATAGCTTTGATCATGAATTTTCTGCCAACTATATCTGTCAGTTGTGGGATTACCAGTTCTCTGGGTTTAATCCACAGTTTCCATGTTTCAAAAATAATGTCTGACCTTCAATATCATATTAAAAATCTCTAAGTCATGTTATTAATTTAATTTGTGAAACATGTACTAGCATAACACAGTTTTCAATATGAATGTATATGTCATGAATAGGGGGCAGATTTTAATGAAATGTCATTTTTTTCTTTTCACTTTAGAATAGAAATTAATTTTGTTATGACAAAAGGAAATGACCCTGTTTTATTGGTCATTATTTTGCATTTTTTGTCAATTTCGACTAAAGTCATTTTTTACGTTCTCCCATCAATGTTAATACATTTTTGGCTGATTTAATCCATTTTAATGGCATTTTTAATAGCTCACACTTCAAATCATATTTACGAGATGTAACAAACGTTCACAGAATTACTCAGTAGGCTATTCTATTTGTTCGCTCAGTGATTGTTTTGACAACCGTTGTGAGTATGTAATTCTTGTGACGTATATCAGCGCCATTGCCGATTCGGCCGATTCCGGAATAATTAAAGACAGATTTACTGGCAAAGAACAGTCCAAACCAAAAGTTTGCAAGTTGAGTTCACTCGAACGAATGGAAGAAGCCTCAATTACATCAGTAACGTATCCAACAGCCTGAGTTGTTCATCCGAACTGGTTTTGATAAGATGTTTTATGTCATTATTCTTTGGATTTAGGGCATTTTTAAGGCATTTTATTGATAGTTTTTTGCAATGTTTTAGGTCATTAAAATCCGCCCTCTAGTCATGAACATTTTAATATTGTCATTTTGTCAAGTCCAAGTAATCTATAAACTACAAATAATATTGGTTTCAAATGAGTTATTTTTTGGAAACACATATTTTTTGAGTTTGCACATTATTAATTTCATATTGAAAATAAAATTAATTTTATTTTTCTAACTTTCCATCATTGTCTGGTCTCTCAATACCGTTTCTGACATTTCAGACATAGCTTTGTATGTAAGGAGCAACAATATATTAGAAAGAGTAGTTATAAACACGCTTTCAGTATTAGAGTATGTTCATTTTCATTTCATTTTGAATGTTGAACTTCTTCCTAATTTATGGATCATACCATCCTTACGCGAGTTCGCGCGATGCGTTCTGTTACTCCGAATTCAAGGTGTCGCAGTATCCAGTAAGGAAAGCGGAGGTAATGGATGTCAGCGGTAAATAATCGATAAATATTGTAAACAAAACATACTGAAAGACATAAACACATGCTTCTACCTACTATTTGTAATGATAACTATAGCCAATTGAGCCAAAGAAAGCTTACATCGACTATTATTGCGTTTGTACTAGGAAAGTGTTGTTGTTGGAAAGTGCTCTCTGAAAATAAGGTCTTACTCACGTAAACTTGGAGATTTTTGAGAAACTTAAATTTTTTGGAAGGGAAGTACTTCAGTAAATCGTTTGATACTAATGTTTAAATGCCCCCCTGGTGCTATTTACACGTATAGTAAGAATGGCTGGACGGATGATGAATTCATCTAATGGCTCAAAAACTTTAAAACTTTACTTGACCAACTGCCCATGACCCAGTGCTGCTAATCTCGGACATCTTTGGGAGACGTAACACTTTAGAATACTAAAATTGTAAACAAAAAAAATACTGTTTGAAGTAATAATGTGTTCATTTTTCTTTATATTACGTAAGTGACTACCATTACCAGCATGTGATAGTTAATGCGAGTCAAATGCACATTTTTGGAAATTCGATATTTGAGAGGGTTTTCTTTTGTGGAGAAAACACAAGCTTAATAACTAATGTGTGATATCAAAGCACATACTTGTTCATAGGAACCATTCGTACCGATTTATATTGAAAAAATAAAAAGTGACCCTTCTTACCCCCACTTCCCTTACCGCTTGGCGTCATGTATTCTTAAACCCTGGATATTGAAGCACTCTCCATTTGTGCATAAAATTATATCCTTGTATATTACCATCTACCTCGAAATTCTAGGTCTGGTAATACGGCATTCACAAGACTTTCATACATGAAAGGATAGTAAGTTTTCCAACTTTGTCTATTGCATATTATCGGAGTCAAACACGCCCATCAATTG
Source organism: Teleogryllus occipitalis (assembly GCA_011170035.1). Lineage (NCBI taxonomy): Eukaryota > Metazoa > Arthropoda > Insecta > Orthoptera > Gryllidae > Teleogryllus > Teleogryllus occipitalis. The sequence continues at coordinate 78,502 of BLKR01003204.1, read as the reverse complement.
AGGGCTTATAAGAGTTCACTCATAAGATGATTTGAATGATTTGGAGATCCATAAATTGGGTCTGCCATTATCTTTCCCCATATAATTAAAAGGAATAAAAGACCCGAAAGTAAATGTGTGAAGTAACTTCCATTTCGATTTTTTCTTTCCTTATCGCGTCTGCCAAAAGGTATAAATTTTTTCAGATCTGACATACATCACTTAATTGGTACGTAAAAAAATTAGTGAGATCACGCATATAACGAGGAAATAATTCGAAGGATTAAAAACTAGTGATGCCGTAAAAAGAAAAGAGACTTTCTTCAACCAGTTCCCTTTTCTTTTGGGTAAACTTTTCGATATTCTTCCACCCTTTCCCAATTACCATCTATCGCTGCCTATACCAGGACTTCCCGCAGTAAGTACTACTCTTGTCCGTCCTGTAACATTACACTTATCCACCGTGGCCCGCGACCACATTTCGATGCTTGTATCATTATTTTGGGTGTAAGGAGCCTACGCGCACATCCATCAGTCGGACAAAGGGATTATAAAAGGAATGCGATCATAGGCCTGCGCGGGGGGGGGGGGACGTGTCGCCCCCTAAAAATTTCGAAAGAGACTCACATTTCTACCTAATTAAACATTTTATTTCCGCAAATGTTATCAATTCCAGATTGTGCTCCTTTTTAAGTCAATACTTTGGGGAATTCATACTCGACATTTGGGACAGTTCTCCAGACCACGTGCCAAACTGTAATTGGTTCAAAATTAAAACAAATCTTCTTATTAATAGTGTTATTAAATTTATTACTCGATTCTCCTTTTATTTATTTACTAGAAGAAAATAAAAACAAGTTGAATGGAAAGGAGACACAAGAGAATGCAGTGGCATGTAGTTGGCCTCCCTCTCGCTTCAGGCTGTGCTCGCTTATCAATGTGGTATACGAGAAACTACGCAGAATGAATCGACGTGATTATCGAGGAACCACACGGAATGAACTGATATAATGAATACACGAGAGACTGAAGATGACCCTCTTGCCACAAACGCAACTGAAAACATCTTACGCGAGATTCGAACCCACTGCCTTGGTGTACCTGGGCGCACCTGCCCTGAGCCCCAGTGCCACGAAGCCAGTTGACCTTACCGTACTATTTGTAAACGTGTTTCAGTTGCATAAAGTCATAAAAAAGAAATAATAGCATGTTGGCGATGTTTCAGAAATGAAAAGTCGCATTTCTGAAACAGTCTCTTCTCTGTTATATCTTCTCAAGACATCCCGTTTCAAAAGGTTTTGTTGATTAAGGTACATTGAAATAGGCCACAGATTTTGGACGAGTGAAGGTTTTCCTAAGAGTAGGTAACTTTGAAGTTTCAAAATATCCACAATATACACATTCGAAAATTCTCACAGTATTCTTTATGCAATGAAGAATAGGAGGATGCTACCATCCACTCATCAATTTATTTTCGCAATACAAAGGCCCATAGCAACACTTACACTTACGCAATACAACACTTACAAAACACAAGGCAAGTAAAATAAGCAGCGTCCATTGGCACATTTCCAATTCGGTAACTATATTACCATTGTGCGCTTACAATGCCAATGTCATCTTCAAACAGAAAGCAAACAGACAAGGACAATATGTGTCATCCTTCAAATTACTTCAAGAAGAAAATTAGACGCAAGAGTTCATTCAGAAACTGTTTGACTTGGTACATTCCACGTAATACAAACTTTCAATCCACAATTTATTATAACTCTTTCACTATTAAGCGTGAATTATTAAAATACTTTCGGATCAGAAAGTTCGACGCACCTATTATCCGCGTACGTTTTCTTGAGTCCTCATTTTGCTAATGCTAGAGTGGGGGGGGGGCTGGTTATTTCAACAATAGGTCTATTATATCGAATCTGTGCATTATTTTTCGACGCAAAATAGGAGCAAACGTTTCTGGACATCAGAGTTTGTAAACAACACTCGTTGCTATTATTTATGCGTGATTCAACTTATGTGAGTAAAGGAATGGAGGCAGGTATTCCGGGACCTAAGAAAACGTGAGCGTATAATACTCACATTTGTCAAAGACATTCAATATACTATAATGTGAACTTCGAAAGACACTCGAAAGCACGTAGCAAACGCACAAGCCGATTACTTGGCTCAGATCCATCCTCACGTTACAAGTCACATTCAAAAGAGAAAGAATATGGTCATGGCAATGGTAGACGCAGCCTCAATCAATCATTTGTCAGTACTACAATTGTCTTTTCGAACGTACTCGCTACTATTTATTTCGCACACCCACATCTTATTTATATTGGCTCATTTTCAAATTTCATCTCAGCATATCACAGTCTTACATTTCCTCTGTGTGAATAATGAAAACGCAATGACGTGTTACACGTTTTTTTTATTGAGAACCAAGAAGATTAAAAGAATGGCTGGAAATGAACATTGGTGGAACTAAAGCACCCAGGCAGGTTTTATGAGCATCGTGAATAGCAAGGCTTGAATTGGTCTGAGAACAATAATCAGAAGTAGTGCCTAAGGTTTTTCATACAATATAACCAGTGTGGAGCACGGGGGTGAGACCTTAAGTATTCTTCAAATCATTGAGTCGTTTGAAAGATCACCAAGAGGAACGACTAGGAAGAGTCGCATGCCCTTCCCCTCCTCGGAAGGGCCTTTGGTGCTGCAGCAGCGCCTCAGGCGTCGCTGTGCTGGACCTGCACCACCTGCAGCATGTCCTGCACGCAGCGGCGCAGCTCCGCCACTTCGGCGCTGAGCTGCTGGACGGAGGCGGCGGTGGCGCAGGTGGCGGCGGCGGCGGGGGCGCTGGAGGAGGCGGAGGCCGAGGCGCTGGAGGCGTCGCCCGCCGGGGCGCGGGGGTGGAGGGTGTGGTGGCGGCCGAGGTCGGCGGCGTGGTCGGGGCGGCGCGCCACCTCGTACACGGCCTGGAGCAGCGGCGCGGGCAGGCGGCGCTCGCGGTGGCTCAGCGGCCGCACGTGGAACACCTTGCGACAGGGAACTCATTCACTCCTCTACTTCAACTTCTACTTCTAGAATATTAGCACTGCAGCGCCAAGGATTACGAACAAAAGAAAACAGAATGGACATTATATATGATCAGAAGAAGATTGAGGCGGAGAAGAATCAGGAGGGAAAAAAGCTACCAATAATGCATCTAAAATGGTGGAACAAAGAAAGAAAGAAAGGAAGAAAGAAAGAAAGTAAGAAAGAAAACGAGACGTAAAAAGAAGAAAAGTAAAACAGACGCAATGAAGAAAGAAGCATAGATTTGGAAGATTACAAAGATCTAATAATAAGCAGTTTAAAAAAACATAAAAGAGAAAAACTAAGGAGAAAATGGAAACTAAAAACTCAGGGAGTGTGAAAAAACACAATAAAACAAAGATCGAGGTTATAGGAAAAATAATAATACAAAACAAAAGCACCACAAACAATATGAGAATGAGGAGGAAAAGAAAATAAACACTACGAACGAGAGAGATGAATAGGATAAAAAGAAATAAACGACAAACACGAGTAAGATAAAAGGAATAACACAAAAGAACAAAACGACAAACAGAATATCGAAATGAGGAGGAAAGAGAAAATCTACGGGGGGGGAGGACAAACAGGAGTAAGATAAAAAATTTACAAAGGCGGAAAACTAGAGAAAATGAAAAGAAGCAAGAAACGAAAAAGAAAACGCGTGAAAATACAACACGCGAAAGAAAAAAACGCAAATGTGAATTTCAAAAATGAAGACCGGGTTTTGACAGTCAAGAGCGAGAAAAAAAAATTTTAAAAAATTAAAAAAATAATAAAAAATAAAAAAATAAATTAAAAATAAAAAAGAAGAAAAAGAAAGTGTGTTATAGGCGGGGCTGTGGGTACCTTGCGGTAGCGGCCGGGGGAGACGCAGGCCCAGCGGTAGAAGGCTTGGCGCGCGCGCGGCGGCACCAGCGCGCTCAGCAGCGTGCGCTCCACCTGCGAGATGAGGCGCGTCTGCTGCTGCAGCAGCACCAGGTCCGCCGTCTTCTGCAGCCCCTGCGCCACGCCCACGCCCACGCCCACGCTCACGCCCACGCTCACGCAGCAGCGGAGAGGAAGACGGTGAAAGAGGAGGAGGAGGAGGAGATGAAGCACACACGGGTAGGGGCACGGCCGACTCGAGTACTCAAGTTGACCAGCACTGGGTTCGCCTTCTCCTCCAAACATCCCCCTCCTCTAGCTAACCAACATTCACACGCACGTATGTATGTATGCCTTTTAACAGTATTTCTTTCCTTTCTTTATTTCATGTGGTGAAACTGATACCATGAGACCCACCCTTCTGCCTGGTCGACTAATTTGAAATTCAGGGGGTGATGGAAACGCTAGACCAGTTTTGCCAACTTCAGGACTATTGCTGTAAATAACGTAGCTCCTTCCTGCCCTTTCAAAAAAGTTCGTTGTCAAAAATCGCCAAAACTCCAAAAATGTAATAGCAAGTCCAAAAGTTGCCATTTTGTAGAGTCAGACTTAAATTCGATTCCGGCGCCCCTGGGGACCCTAAACAAAGTTTCAACGGACCAGGACGCACCGTTTTCGAGTTGTGCACGACAGCGCAGTACGTTGCTGGGAAACTTGTTTCGAGAACTGCATTTGTGTCTGCTGATTTCTTCATAGTATATTCTATATTTTCACAGCAAATCTCTTCGATACAGTCCGGAATATAATTCTCAGATTAGCTGGCTTGATTTTTGTGTCGACTGAGTCTTTTAAATAGAACAAAACCGTGAACTTCTTTATCGTATTTTTATACAGGAGACCGTACATCAAACCCGACGCACAGAGTTCTTGAAAGTTTACGAAGGTGGTATATGAACGGTGTGAAAAGAAAAAAAATTGGAAGATACAGAACAGTCACTGCGGAGACGACCCCACATCTGTGAATTTCACTGGCAATGCATTTGGAGAACGGCTCTTGACAAAAGAATCGTCACCTAATTTGCTATTCGTCTAGCACCGTTCGAAGGCGGAATGAGAAAAAAAACAAGCTGACGTATTGAAAGAATATGTTTAAGAAAAGTGATCAAATCCATTTTGCCACTAAGTAATTGCCACACGGAACGATGAACTCGCAATGTATCTCCAATGGGATTTAACATTCATCTAAATTCGATGAGACGAAATCACGCACATAGTTTTTGCGAACAAAAATTCGGGGGTTAAACAGAATAAAATTTAGGACACTTAACCCAAAGGTGTCCATTGTATGGTTTCATACCGTCTGCGACCCGATAAAAACACGAATAGTTGCAAAATCAGAGTTTCTTAATGTAGTCCCTTTTGTAAAGTTTTTTCATTGGTAGAGGTTTTGTAAAACGTACCAATCAAGTACAATGTCTTTGCATTTTGTAGTTTGTATTCTAGAGGTTGGACAAGGACGTGGTGATTTTTACTTACAGAACGATAACACACCGGTAAGATTTTTCCGCAAAAATGGTCATTGTTGTATTTAAGTATTTATTGTTGAAAACTTTACTACATTAACCAATTCAAACTGTTATAATATTTTAAAACCCGTTATTAGCTTTACTAGCTTTGAATATAAGTTTTATTTTCGAGGTATAAAATTGCATACCATGGCTAATAAAGGAAACTTTTGTCACATTTGCAGAGAAAACATAGCAACAGATGCTGAAGCCATAATTAAAACATTAGAAGATTGGAAGAAGGTGAAGTGCTGGCTGAAAGTGTAGATAAGTCAAACGAGCTTGAGTTTGTTTTACGACTTGCCGCCGCTGCTGCTGTGAGCGATGAAGATGCTGCATGCAGTGATTGGGAGGATATTTGTAACTTAGGGGGGAGCGAACTTCGCCAGCCTGTGGAGTTTCGGAGGATTTTAATTAATTCCGATGGTGCTTCGTCTCGACAGATGCTCAATGAAGACAACATTCTCGTTTGCCAATTAGGTATGGGTGCAGGTTCTGTTGTTTGAACTTTCCAGAAGGTTTTCTTATTAGATTCGAACACTATGTAGCGGAAAAAGAAATAAGAGAACCTGGCCATACACTTGGAACTAGTGTTGTAGAGAGATTGAGCTGCGGGTTTCTGCCTGAAAATAGCATTATTTACACAGACAATTTTTAATCGCATTCCCTTACTTTAAATTTTGAAAGATGAGCAGTTGTCCATTATTGGTAACAATCAGACAGTTGAAAAAGCACTACTGAATGATTTGAAGACAGAACAAGTTACGAACCACACACTTTTGGACCAAGAATCTGGCACAACGCTTGTCCGATAGCATGACAACAGTCAAGCGACTACTGCAACAAATTTGGAGACCCACAGAGCAAGAAGTCTGACTGCAGAAGACGGAGCAAAGAAAGAGAGGATTACTATTCCAATGCTTGGCTTGGCCAAAGAATTCAATAAATCAATAAGTGATGTTGATATGTTCGATGGACTTGCAAGTCTGAACAGAATCCAAATTAGAAATAAGCTACCCTTTTGTCCGCATCTGCCTTAATGGCGCGGTTGTGAATGCATGGTTTTCATACAGACGCATTGAAAAAGATATGCGTCTTCTTGACATTACCCGAAGGAAAGAAATTGCCATTCTTTCAACGCCGAGAATACAGAAACCTCGGAGTGCGACGTAAAACCTATAAGCAGATAAAGGAGGAAGTTCTTTATGACAACGTGGGACACTTGATTGACACGTGTAAACAGAGAAAATGTGCTGACTGTAAGATTTGCACAACCGTCCAGTACATAAAGTGCATTGTTGGTGTGCATCCCAAAGGATGCATTGCAAAATATCACCTTGGGCGATAATTTTGGATTGCTTCATTTAGTATTTCTATGTATTTTTCTAAATAGGTCATAACATTGTACGTATTATGCATGTAAGAAATGTAAATGAACATTCATTCGATCCAAACACATTCTTCGAGTCAGCATTCCTCTATTTGGCCATGGTATGACATTTCATACCAAGAAACAATAACTAAATGTTGAAAAATAAAATAAAATATCGATTGGGTATCAAAAAGCAATAGAATATGACCATAATATCACAAAATTGCAAGAAACCGACTACTTTTACTTTCTCACTACCGCTTACGCAGTGCAGAGAAATTTATGTAATGCTATGCGAAAAAAACGCGATTTTTCAGCAGAAAAATTCTTATAACAGGGCCCTGGTAAAGAAACAGTATATAAATCCAGATGCTAAATTTAGGGGGGAAAATCCTCTAACACGTAGTGGAGCCAGAATCCATGTTGTGTAGGTCCTTGATACCCAAAAATCGAATGACCGCAAAACATCTCTCCGTCCGTGTCTGTGAACAACGCTAGTGGCTAAACCATTCCGCCGATTTTCTTCAAAATTGATATTCCCCAACCGAATTGGTGGATGATGCGGTACCTTGAATTTGAAACTGATATTTTATTTTGGGGGGCACTTTACATGAAGCCCCTGGAACATTTTTCTACTTTTCGAAAAAATGGCTCGATCGTTTTTTATTAAATTTTGTTGCATAGGGTTAAAGACGTTTAAGATAATGGTGCAGGTCTCATGTTCATTGAAAACCCTAATTTTTCGAAAATTGCAAACATTCCAAATTTTTTCGGCGTCTTCCTACAACTACAATTATGAGGATGGAGATTTTTTCCCTTAATGGAATTGTTCTTTAAAGATGGATTTTAAAATGAGGTCATGTACATTTTTTCACAAATTTGAGTACTTTTCGTGTAATTTTGCACGAAAGTACGGGCGAGAAAGTAAGTGCTATTTTATCACCACTAGTTTTAATTACGGCCACTTTTTGGTAAAGGACACGATCATAAACACTTTAATTAACGTTCAGAAGCTTAATACGAAGAAAAAGATATTTCATATCACCATATACATTTTCTAAGTTTGGAAAAAAACAAATCATTTTTCACTCAAAAAGTCCTTTGTAGCTTTTTGCCAGCTCCCAATACGGAACATCACTATTTCCAGTAAGTAGTCAACTGAAGCACAAAAAACAGGTTCGCGAAGCCTATATCAAGCAATAAGGTCAAGTGAAAATGATAAAACACACACATACAATTTTTTTGCTCCCTTTCCACATCTTGAAAGGTCGAAAAATATAAAACATATTGAACGAGTGAATACTGTGAAACACAGGCTTCGCCGAAAACCATTGTACAATAAATGTCTCACGTCTGAGTTCTTCAAATAGTAAACCATAATTTATTGCTGGAGGAAATAAGCACAGAAGGAAATAGATAGTGGCTTCTCCTTCGCGTCAAGTAACGTATTGTAAAACATCAATAACCTTTTTCTTAGAGATATTAACAGTAAAGAATCTTCATAACCACTTTCATATTTTATAATACGTATTTATGCGCCAAGGGTGTTATGAGGGTTTTAATGGTGAAGCGGCAGCAGCCAGAAGGCCTTTGATCCGAGTCTTCTTAAATCAGGCATGTCAAGGTCGCGGGCAAGGTAACAAGCTTACTAGAGCTCGCATGCGCTGCTCGCGGGCAGAAATTGGCGCGAGATTTAAAAGTAAGGTACAATAAAATACACATGTTACAGAATGGCGGTATGTCACCTAGCTCATGACAGTCTTTTGGAGAAGTCAGTTCACAGTTTTTGTCACAAATTTACCTATATTAATATCCATTTTGTCTTTGAGGCAAAGAAATGATACATTAAAATAAAATAATACATCAGTCCGATTTCAAATTATCAATTGAGAGTAAATTTAACATAATAAGTAGCGAAAAATATTAAATATAATACAAAAAAAATTATTTTTTACCTAATTTTAATTAATCAGATTTACTTATTTATTAATTAACTATATTCAGTTTGTCTTTTCTAAATTTCCTCCATAAGAGATCATGTAGCATCATTCAACTGTTTCCATATTTCCTTCCTAACCACAATCCCCTCGATCCAGATAAGTTATGCAGAGTATATCGAACTGCGTGTCGAAGACAAAAACAAGGAATAACGTATTAGTAAAAAATAAATATGTTTTGAGGTAATTATGGGAGGGAAAAATGAGAAGACATGCCAAGTCATCATCTAGTTAACTAGTACCCAAGTAAATGGTAAATATTCAAATTAGGTAAAAAATAAAATCTTGCATGTACCAGGGGAGTTAAATTGTTCTAATGAACTCGGGTGACAAAAAGCGCTCGGGTCAAAGACCCTCGAACGTTTGTCGCCGCTCGATCATTAGAGCCCTCATAATGAACTTGGTGCATAAATATTATATTCTTACTGCATTCAACCGGAATAATAACCATCATTCCTAGAGCTTGTGATCAATGTCATTCTTAATGATGAAATTCCATTTTGCGACCCTAACAGACGAGAGGTAATCAATGACAAAACCGCCAAATATCAAAATTGACTCGAAAATCACATTGATCGCTAAGCCAACTCCCTTGTTAATAGAAAGCGTAAATGATAACAACCTTTTGATATGAAAATTATACACGAATAAAAAAATATACCAATTATTGTGTTGTATAATACGTACGATTAAAACATATACGCATTTTTTGACAGCAATAAAAAATACTTGATATCTGTACGGCTTTTCAACTTACGTGCATTTTTTCAATGTTTTTATTGCAATATACTCGCAATAAAAAAAACCCTCAAATCACGCATACCGGAAGAAAAATTTGTCAGCAAAGCGAGTTTCAGAAATGACGAAAATACGCCTTACATCTACCCCTCTCTTCCGTCCCCAACAAAATAGCTCAGTCGGAATAAAAAAGAATTGCGAGTCATGGAACGAAATCAACGAATTGCATTCCAATTAGCGATGTGAACAGGGGACTGGCATGTGAATCATCTTGCCATCAATTTCGCATCATTCACCCATCTTTCGTGTTGTAGAAGGCAAAGACAAACCACCGGTAATCATCTGTTCACGAACGGGGTCGACACACAGGCGTACGTCTCTTTCTCCCAAACTCAGAAATTAGTACGGCACTGGAATTAGCGGACGGTCAGATGAATAAAGTGGATACTTTTTTAAGAATACTTTTCCGAAACCAAGAAGCCTATGAATTGGATATAACCATTTCCTTCTCGTAATTATTACCCAGAAACATGGACTCGCAAAATTGTAACCAACGCAAGAACTTATATTTCTTAACTATTACATATAGTACAATATATCGACCATTCCCTTCTTCCAGAGAAGGGTGCTTTGGTTTATTTCGAATATTGAGACCAAACCATCTAAATTATCCAAAGAAAAATGAAAGGTAAATATCAATACGTATTCAAAATATTACATACAGCACGATAATATTTCTAATTACCTTTCAGTGCACATTCCTAAACAAAACTTTGTTACATCTTCAAAATCGGAATATATTATTCCAAACTCCCTTGCTATGAAACATCATATGTCATGCAGGAACCTTGAAGTCAACGGTCAGAAGGCGACCAGCTTTCCTCGAACTTCTACAAGGTCATCTAGATTTTCGTATAAGGAATTAGAGGCAGTTTTCCGTGAGCAATATTCGTATTTGATATTTCCTACTCCCAAAGCATTATAATGTCATCGTTAAAAACATATCTTGAAAGAATGTTAGTTTATCATTTAATTGAAAAGAACATTGGATACCATAGTCTTTTCAACCATAAAAGGCATACATACATACTTACATAACCGTCAGTGCATGTTTGTTAGAAATAGAAAAGAAGGGCTGGAGGCAATACCAAGATAAGCCAATACAGACACAGCAACCCTCCTTTTTAGACACTATATATTCTGTTGATATTTGTGAAGGGCTTGGAGCAAAAACAAGATGAAACACCTCAACCAAAATGGGGATAGTAACACTTGCGCATTGCGGGAAATTTGATGGCTGATGTGGCCTATCTTGTTACTCCACCAAGCCCTTCACACATTTGTTTGAATATTAAATAGTGCCAAAGAAAGGTAATTGCCATCTCAGCGAAAATATGTTCAATCTCCTACGACAACTTAGAAAACGAATCGCTATGTCCTTAAAGCCAAAATGTATCACGAGTCATCTACTATTTCGTAACTTCTCTTTACGTAATTTCAATATTTATAAGTAATGCAAAATAATGGTGAGAACACAATTAGCAAAAGCTTGAATTAGTAGGTGGAGCTCCAAGTCATTTCACACGACCATTAAAAAACATCACACACGCCAATGATATAAGTCGGAATGAGTACACGTACTTCTTGTTTTTTTGTTTTTTTTTTAGGACTGCAATCGTGGTAAGAATCCCGAAGGTATCAAGCACGCGTATTTTTTAGGCCTGATTCGGAAAACGAATCAAGTACCCTATTGTGCAAATACTGCATCAACTTTCAAATCTCAAAAGATAATGCACAAAGTTTCGAAATAACAGAAAAATATTCTCAATAAGAGATTGGAATATGTTTATCATTTAAGTTTTCACGGAACTAAAAATGGTTCAGACCCAATTTTGACCCAAATTTAATAAAAGACGGATTTATTTCTCCGAAAAACATCATAACCTAAACTCTGCTGTTCTTTGATCAGTCGGAGATTCAACACATTTTCTCATAAGTTAGCAATTACGTCCAAGGAAATTGAGGCTAGCAAAAAAATTATTCGCAATTACTGCCAGTGAAGTTGGTCGACTGTATCTTACTGCACGAGAATGTAGTATTAATCTAGATATAATTTACCAATTTTTTAATAAAATTCATTCACGCATTACATGCAAGTTGAAAATATCCTCAGTAAAATGGAGAAAGTTGCAAAACTGCCCTTTTAAATTTTAGTACAGTTAACATACAGCAAAATATTTAAGTGCAGTTAACATACCGCAAACCAATTTAATGCCACTATTTACCGAATGTCACTAACAAATGAGTACACGTAATTGAATGTCTTATTCATTGAACTGATGAACTTATCTTTATCAAGTACATAACGAAACATTTTGTATCATTCGCCATTAGTTTCGATGTGATTAATAGATCGCATCATATCGGGAGAACATTATTTCATAGATATCTAGCGACTACGGATATGCATCCAAATCTTTGAATTGAAATGTGTAAATGGCGGCCCCCTACTTCCTGTTTGACATACAAAAGAAACGGAGACAATGTATTTTTTAAAAATGTGAAATACTTATTGAAAAATGAACAAATGATCTGCATTATTAGCAAAAGAAAAATAGAATGTAAATACAATATTTTTGTCTAAAAAAACTATGTTCACGGAGTTAATTTACGGATTCACCACAGTCAAAAGGTACACATGACTACCGTATTCCAGGAGAAATTATTTTTATTAACAATTTTTGTACGAAATCGATTTATATTAGCAATAAAAATTGCAATGAGAGTCAACATTAAAGAGGCAGCATCCATAAAATTGCTTCCAGCAGTATTCCGCGCACACGCGATAAAATGCGGATAATTTCTTACTAGCGTAACAGAACGCACCGCCTCGAAGACAGCTCTAACCTGAATATCATTGACCGCCAACCCCACAAGCAGATTCATGAGCACGATGGTAATAAACAGCACGAAGATGACGAAGGTGATCTGCGACGTGCCCGTCAGCCCGCCCTCCACGTTCTCCAAGAAGGTGTTCTGGAAGAGGATCTCCCCGGACATCATGCCGGTGGCGCGCACGACGCCCATGGCCGGGTTGGCGAACTCCGCCAGGCCCGGGAACGCCGCGCAGAACACGAACACGAAGCCCAGCAGCAGCGACAGGTAGGCCGCCAGCACCTTCACGAACAGGCGCAGCACGCTCATGTACATGGCCACGTACGACTCGAGCTGCGGCAGGTGGCCGATCATGCGAGTCAGCATGAAGAAGGCCAGCAGCAGGGTGACGGCGCCCAGGTGGTCCCGGAAGCACTCCTCGTCGCGGTCGCACTCGGGCGCCAGCAGCAGCACGCACACGCCCGCCGCCACCACCCACTCCAGCACGTTGTCCAGGTGGCGCACGTACTCCCGCAGCGACTCGTACCCGCCGAAGCCGCAGATCTTGCGCACCACCTCCATCAGCGCCAGCACCACCAGCAGCCATTTCGACGTCGCTTTGATGCTCGGGTGCTCCACTATAAATAGGGCGAACGCCGTCGAGTTTTTGCATAACGAAAGATGCGAATCGGCGGGCGTGCAGTTTTCACTCCGCGCTTTCTCGCGCCGTTGGTAGTAGTGAATCGTGCTAGAAGATATAACGTACACCGTCAAGAACATCACCAACAGGATGTAAAACGCCATCTTCACGAAGTAGAACTTCATTATCTTCTTCCACTTGTAATGCAGGAAGGCTTGGCACAGCGGGTGCTTGAGGACGTCCTTATGCCCCTCGTCCAGAAAGGCCTTGAGGTAGGAGATCTCCGCGGGCGACGTGGCGTCGATGAGCGGCCGGAAGTTGAGGCTGACGACGACGTCCTCGTGTCCGGCGTAGGAGTCGTGCGCGGAGGTGACCGAGTCCAGCACGGTGGTGTTGGCGTCCTGGAGGCCGATGGCGTTGTCCAGCTTCTGGTAGAGCGCCTTGAGCGTGCAGGGCATTTTCCGCACGAGGGCGGCGAGCGCGGTGGCGCCGCCGTGCGTGCGCGCCGTCACGTCGGCGCCGGCCAGCAGCAGCGCGCGCGCGCTCGCCGCCAGCTCGTTGTTGGCGGCCACGTGCAGCGGCGTGTACTCGTAGCGGTCGCGCGCGTTCACGTCGGCGTGCCGCTCCACGAGCAGGCGCGTGATCTCCACGCTCTCCAGCGTGCGCAGGTAGTGCAGCGCCGTGCGCCCGTCCGAGTCGCGCGCGTCCACGTCGCAGGGCGTGGCCAGCAGCGCGCGCACGCAGCCCGACGAGCGCGACTGCGCCGCCAGGTGCAGCGGCGTCTGCCCCTTGCGGTTGCGCGCGCGGGCGTCCGCGCCGCGCGCCAGCAGCGCCGCCACGCACGCGCTGAAGCCGTTGCGCGCCGCCAGGTGCAGCGCCGTCTCCTGCGGGTCGCGCGTGCGCACGTCGGGGTCGGCGCCCGGCGCCGCCAGCAGCAGCCGCAGGCAGCGCGCGTTGCCGGCGTCGGCGGCCAGGTGCAGCGCGCAGTAGCCGTCGTCGTCGGCGTCGCGGCAGGCCGTGCAGTGCGGCAGCAGCACCTCCAGGCAGTCCGCCGAGTCCATCGTCACCGCCAGCCACAGCGCCGCGCGGCAGTCCTCCCACGCCGCGCCGCGCGACACCAGCACCGCCGCCGCCTCGGGGCTGCGCCCCAGCACCGCGAACTGCAGCGGCGTGTACAGGTTGCACGCGGCGTGCAGGTCCGCGCCGGCGGCCAGCAGCAGCTCGCACACGCGCGCGTGCCCGCCCAGCGCGGCGTAGTGCAGCGCCGCGTAGCACCTCCCGGCCACGAAGTGGGGCTCCGCCCCCGTGGACAACAGCGCCGCCGCGGCCTCCCGCCGGCCCAGGTACGCCGCCCACAGGAGCGCGGCGTTCTTCGCGGCCTGCGACATGTCGGCGACCGCGTCCGACGCGGCGGCCGCCGTGGTGGCGTCGTCTACGACGGCCAGCACGGCGGCGCCGTCCTCCCCGGCCGCGTCCAGCACCTGCGCGATGGAGCGCTGCACCGCGTCGCGGCTGGTGACGCCGCTGGGCGCGTACGCCGCCGGCCGCTTGCAGCCGCCCACGCACACCACGCCGCCGTCGTCGTCGGCGAAGGCCCGGTTGGTGTAGGCGGCGCCCGACGCCGCCGACGTCTTGCGCCCGTTGGGCAGCGACAGGCGGAACGTGGACGGCGGCGCCGCCGCGCGCGGGTCGGCCGCCTCGGGGTCGGGCGGCGCCGCCGACGCCGGCGCGCTCGTGGTGCGCGACAAGGTGGCCTCTCCGCGCGTCATGGCGCCTCGCTCGCCGATCGCCTCCTCAACAAGATCCCTCCTCTTCCGCCTCGGCGCTCACGTCGCTCGAAAATCACCTCTTGTTTTGCATACGTCGTGACGGACGCAGCGGCACGGTGAGCGCAATCAAGTCGTTTTTGAGCGGGGGCACTCGGACGTCAAAATGGCGAGGTTTCTCGCTGCAGCTACTCCACAGGAAGAGGAATGCAGTTTTTATTATTCCTTATGAGGCTTCCTATTGCGCAACACGGGCACGAAACTTACACATCACAGTAGAAGCTCCAATTCCAGATCGCTCAAATTGAGTATTAATGTTTTTTTCTTTCTCACTTCTGACGAATTTTGGACTGGATACGAACACTTCGTGCAAATCTTCAATTGTCACTTTTCTGAGATCAATATTTTCTTTCGAAAAATATTACGACGACAAAAGCATATGCCCTGAATCCTACTGATGATCAGGATTAAAAAACACTGCAGTTATCGATAAAAATTGTTAGGGTTTGTACAAGGTACACAAAGTTACATTCATCCGTAGTGGATGTATCCCTATCTGATTTCCAAACCACTGTAGAGGAAGAAAAAGTTAAAATTTCCACGCAAACATATTATTGCATCTCACATTTATCATAAACGCACTGCAATTGAGCCACATAGAATAATCACTGCAACAATTCTTCCAGTTGATACTTAATTCTATCACTGACATATGGCACAAAATAGACTAGCATTAACGTAAAAGATGTAGTAGTGCACACATTCGGTCACGCGCCGGCGGTCTCCACAAAGCAAGACACGCGCGACTGCCGGCGGGCAGTTCCAGGCGCTTCTTTTGTTACGCGTGCGTTGGAACCAAACCAAGCGATGCTGCTCCACAAGGTCGTGATGCGCGTGCTGCTATGGGGTTTCCAAGACGACTGATGACGCCTTACATCAGCTACGTAAGTCTTAAAGTAATTTGTATTCTTGAAAATATATGATGACAGAGTCCACTGCGCTGGGGATGTTTAAGTGTGAGGTTGGAAAGATATGCCCGCACGTAAATATCGATAGGTGAGTTTCTAAGAGTCTTTTATGACTTAACAACCGTCCGAAGGTGTTCAAAACAAGTTGCACCAGTAACAGTAGCTTCTTCAGGAACAGGTAACTTTGCAGAAAAGAGTATTGTTACGTATTTCTAACTGCATAACACGACGATGTTAAGTCAATCAGCCACGATTAAATTCAAGTTCAGTAAATCCATGTCAAATAACATCCAAATGCCTCTTCAATCAGTCCAGAGTTACTTTAACATACAATGGCTGATTTTGCATTCCTTCTCCCCGTCGCAGTTGATGCGATTCCTCTGTGGCCAAGACCGCGGCAACGCATGACCTGGATAATAATAAACGCCGTGTGATTCCCCTACATTGTACAGATGCTATGCGGACCCGCATCTTCTTCTCTGTGGGTTTGACTAATGAATCTGATTCCACAAACATTCTTCAAGAAACCCCAAAACATTGAACGAAATACTGAACATTTGCAATGGAGCAACAATGTCATTTGTCAACCGCCGGTAGAAAAACGTGTGACGATAGGTCACGCCACATGGTTATTCAACAGAACAAATCACCACACACATCTGCATTGAGTCCAAATAAAATGCGTCTTTTCAATAATAACCACTTGAAAACATGTAGCTCCACAGTGCATTTGCCCATGTAGTGCCTGCCTGGCTGCCGCACACAACCTGAAGCTCGCCGGTCTCGCCGCACACTGCGAAGACACCTCGCCCGCGGAGCAACTTTTTTTTATAAGGCGAGAGGAGGAGTCGAGGCCGACCCGGAGCGGCGAGGGCGAGGGCGGGGGGCGGGGTCCGGCACCCGTCCAGACGAAGGTCCACTCGCTGTTCCTACGACAGCTGCTTTATGGCTCTTCGAATGCAAACTGTGACCCCTGCTCCTCGTTGTTGTTGATGGCCTCTGCACACATCGCGAATAATTTTTCCTACCGGCCGCGCCGCCATGCAAGTCAGTCCGTGCGAAGAGCAACCTTTGCAGACTGGTGTACTAGCGCGGTGCGGCGGAACCCTGGCCCGACGCGGAGCGCCAGATTGAACCGGTGGAGGAGGACGGAGGCTTCAGACGGCGGCGGCGGGGGGAGGGGGAGGAGGCAGGAGCGGCGAGGGCGGGGGCGTGGAGGGGGCAGGGGTGACAGGGTGGCGTGGGCGGCGGGAGAGGCGACAGCAGATGCAGAAACGAGGGGAGTGCGTGAGGAGAGGAGGGGAGGGGCGGTGGCGGCAAAGACCGCAATAGCGAAGCAGAAAGACGAGTGGCAGGAGATGGAGGGGAATCAGCCTGCCCGCATAGATGATGCGTGTCAGGTGGCGCCGTCTCCAAACACGTGGAAACCCAACCCAACCCGGAATTCGCATGCCGAGCACAGTGCTTTCAGAGAACGCCACGCATGATTGACCAGAAGACCTTGCGAAGAACAAGCTCGTTTTCCATCTAGATAGTTTTTGCACGCAAAAGGTGAACACAGACATAATTACAGTAATTCTGTCAACCAGTATATAAGTTAATGGGTGTCGTACAGCGACCACAAGTTGTCAAGGCTGTATGAGATAATGAAAAAATTCTTAGGGAAAAGTAAACTCATTTGTTCATAAACAATCTGAAGGAAACCTTAATAGAAAACTCGTCAATACGAAACCAAGCGAAGATCTTAATGATCATAGACCGCCTTTTAAACGATCATAAGTATGAACAAATTTAATCATTGTCGTTCAATACATGACTGACGATAAAGAAATGTTCTATTCTTCATATGCCATGCATTTAGATACATCAAAATAAACCTCACACAAATGCTAATATTTTAACAAATGGTTTCTTCGGTCACCTGTAACTCCCACGTGTCAAAAATTATATTAAAGCATTCAAAAATAACTTCAACTTCCCTTTTTTCTCCAGTTCACGGGCTGAAATCGAGGATTTTCACTTGCTGTGTCATGCTCAAGTGAAAAACACAGGCCTACCAAGGTCGAATGTTTAGTTCATCAGATAATAAATGGAGAGTGCTCACGGGGGAGTGAGTGCAAATTTTTACAAAAAACAAATATGTACAGCCGCTCTTTCAAGGCTTTAAATTCATCAACCAGGGACAATCACGTTTCTTAAGAATTATATTTTAATTTCATGAAATACCACAACATAAATCACAAAACTAATGAATAAGTACATAAATAATAAACGTTATCTATCAAACTCTTCATTTTTCTGATATACAGAAGAGAGGATAAACATTCAAAATTCAAGTGAAGAAAATATATGACCAATATGTTCACTCATTGAAATTAACAGTTTAGACACAGAATTATAATCCAAAAGCAACATCTATCTTTTCGTTTCACAGACTGATGTGTCCGCTTCGTATAGGTTCAATCTTAATGAAATTAAATTCTCAATGCTGATTTTAGCCCGAAATACGTTTAAAATAAATTAAGATAAGCTGATCTTCACATCGGTCTGTGAAACGTTGTGGCATGTAATGTAATAAAAATAATTAAAAGATACTCTAATCCATAAAACTGTTCCTATCAGACATCCGATCACGGTTTTATTGAAAAGCGCTGAAGGCGACCCCACAACTAGTTTCGAACAACAAAGTTGACGAAAAACAATCTATAAAAGGTATTACACAAAACTTTGCTGGTTAACCATCCGTATTAAGTTGGATTATAAACGAAAAGGCTACTTACGAATAAATTGTTTACGCGCTACTGATATGCAATTAATAACCATTAATAATTGCAATAAATAATTAATTGTGAAGTAATGAAGATTAAAAACATAACACCACGATATTAATTTAACACGTTCACTTCATTTCGTGATTTCAACAGCACAAGGCATTACACAGTTTATATTCCAAATTCCCAATATCCACTTCATCAAGTACTGAATATTTGAAGTCACAATTTTGCCTTCTTCAAAAATGACTACAGGTTGAAAGTAATCTCACAGAAAGTTCCATTGCTTCTCCTATCGATGCATCTAGCTGCCAAGAGAACCCAGAACATCCACAGAGGTGTATGACAGAACGAACAAGGAAAGGCAAACAGGAGACAACTTCAAAGTAAATCTGTGCAGTTCTAGGAATTAAAAACAAACCATCACACGTACTACATACGAGATGAAAAGGAAGGGTTAAAACTCGTGGGAGAAAAAAATTAAATGCACAATGCACTGACGCGCTTAATTAAAAAATAAGTCAAAATTAAACATTGTATGAAACACCGCTTGCTGCATCAGAGGCGTTCGGAGTTTGAGCATTGTTCACAGACGCTGAACCATAAGCAGCGGTTCGAATCTACGTAAGGCAATGGTGTGTTTACCATGTGGTTGAGGCGTTGTTGGCAGTACCTCACGTGAGCCATCATTCACAATAACCCGTTTACAATAACATTGAGGAACAGCGGAATTTGCCATAACTTAAAAACACACCACAGTAATAGATTTCGATACCCTGAATTCGAAAGTGAACATCAATTAAAGCCAACACATAACGTTCTCCTGATTTTCTGAAATTTCAGGTTTGAATGTTAGGTGCGGACGGCAATTGTGCTGGTTTTCCTCATACATTAACTCGACGTTTGATGCTACTCCGATGACATAACACACAACCAGCACACTTCTGTATAATGAACATGAGAGTTACATTTTTGTTTATATTTTCCTTTCAAGGGTTCGTGAGGCGTGGAATTGTAAGGATTGTGTCGCCACGGTAAGGCTACAGGCTGACTTCAACGCAGTATTATTCTGTTTCGAATAGAGAGTGGTGTTCATATCATGTTCTTCGCCATTTTCTTTGAAATTAATACGCTTCAAAATTGTGAGACTTCAATTATGAGTTTGTATGTCGATATCATTGTAGATAGTGAGAAGTTTCTTACATGCATCGTAAGTATGTAAATTCGCCATTTCTGTATTGTGACGTTTGTGGGGAGTACACTACGAAATCGCAAAGACACGCCCTCAGACCTGTAGTGAAAAAAGCTTACGAATTGTATTTTAAATGTAAAGTTGGAGATCGGGACAAACCGTGGGCCCTCTATTTGTGTTGAATTAGATGTCCGACGTATTTACGAGGATGGTTGCAAGATACACATTCTTCTATTCTATGCCACTCGCTGTGCTCGTGATTTGACGAGAACCCAACAACCATTTAACTGTCACTTTTGTTTAACGAACGTAACGAGGTTCTCCGTGAAATCAAAACAAAACTCCAGGAACATCAAATATGCAAACGTACCTTCCGCGAGGTGGCCAATAGAACATTAGGACTGAACTCCCTATGCTACCTTTACGATCGTCCCTCGAGGAAACAAGATGATTCTCAGGAAGAAGCGATTTCTAGTGAGGAAGACCCTGACTTTCAGCCGAAGACACCACAACTAATCCCACAAAATTAAATGATTTACTTCGAGATCTGAACCTGTAAAAGAAGTGGGTCGAGAGTCGGGAGACGGGATTTGAAACTGTCCCGAGTCCAGAGTCTTCGAGATTTATCGCCAGCCTTGCTGTAGTTTTAATATCATTGTAATGCTGCTGCTGCTGCTGCTACTACTACAAGCACACTGAACTATTAGGATCAAGAATACAAGTGCGGAATCTTCTCGAAGTACAAATATCACGTACAGAATTCGTCATTTTTTTTTTCTATGCGTGGTAAATTAGTTTACTGCAACATCAAAATGGGATGGAAGCATTGGGGTAGAAAATGTTTCTCAAGATACGCGGCAGTACTTAGGCGCAGTGGCGGATTTACTGTTAAGCTAAATACGCTACAGCTTGAGGTTCAGGCCTTCTTAAACAAAATTACTAATTTGTTAAATAAATGTAGGAAAATATACTTATACAAATTTATAATTAGTTTCATTAAATAAATAAATAAAATTAAATAAATTTGATAAATACGCTATTGGAGTGAAAAACCAATTCATTCTCTTCTATTACGTTATGAACTTATCGAGTGAATGACAAAGTCAGTCACATCACAATCCAACACAACGGCTGATTCAAATGATACGTTTTCATAAACCCGACAATTGGCTTATTCAAGCACAAACATTTTAAAATAATTAAATGGGACAGACGATTCAGCCCACATAAGTACGTCCGTTATTTAGTTAACTCATAAGAGTTAAAAATGAGAGTTGAGCTATTACGGAACAAGACCAACCCAATTCACTTTCAATAATGTTCAGAGAAAATGATAAGCTCCGAGGTTACTCTTTCTGATTTTATAAACAAAAACTCGCGTAAAATGCCTTTTAATCAATTTGGTTAGTTATAATGTTGATATATCACAGCTAATTTGACAAAGATATTATATCGGAGACGACTGTTATCAACTTTTAAACGAAATATCTGAAGAAAATTATTACTTGAAGTCATGTTTATTTGTTTAATTCATTTTGAATAAAAAGGTTAAGTCTCCAAATTCAAAAATTTGAATGTTGGCTGTAAAAAGGGGGCAGGCTCAAAAATATTTTTGCTTAGGTATCGAAAATGATTGCCGCAAATCCGCCGCAACATAGACGCTTCAAAAGCAAGCTCGCGCTACCACATAATGGAAATACAGTGGAAATATAAATGTAATAAAAATGTTCTCACGTGTTCCTCAAGGTAATTCACGTCATTCGCCCTCTCAAGATCACCTCTAGCACTTTTCGTTCTGCAAAGACGAAACACCATTGTGATTTGACCACGAAAGGAGAGAACGTTGATGTAAAGCCGCTCTATTGTCTACCTCAGCAATTGATACTGCACAGCATCATCATCTACATCATAACCACTCGACTATCGCCAACCTAGGATGCGAAGTTACCATCTTCAAATGATACCTTCGGTGACCCTTATTCAAGGGCGAATCTAACTACAATTGTCTGAGCTATTGTAAAAGAAAGTTAATACTTCTCGAGGGAAACAACACCTGGATTCCGAAAGAATACTCACTACTATAAAAGAAGAAGTAATATACGTAATGTCTGGCCTCGTCCTTCTCCACGCTTTCCTGCCTTTTACTCGGATGGTTTAGTTTTAATCGCACAACCTCGAAAACTGAAAATAAACCACATATTGAACTTCTTTACTTTCTCTGTTCTTGAATTTTATAATTCTCTCTTTCTTGTGAACAAGTTTATCAATCTGCCAGAACGGTCCATTCCGAAAAACAAGACATTGCCATTAGTGACGTCGGTCTGCGAATACTGAACATATTCGGTGAGCAAATGACCTGCAGGAAACGGTCAATTACCCCATTATGATGAAAGAGCCGAAAGTGCCGACATATTAACCTGACCTTGGTTACTCCCTCTCCTTTGTGTCTTAAGACGTCACTAAATCCTATCTAGGGCTTCGTTAGTCATTCAAGAAATTATCATATATTAAAATAATATTGCAATCCTTGGAATATTACACACTTGGAAAATAATTTCAGTTATTTACAGAATTATGCGGAAAAAGTTGATACAACTATTTGTAAAAATAAAAGAACGACTAGATCCGTGGCATACCGAAACTTGGACTCGTCTAAGTCTTGTGAACTGCAGAACTTAGTTATTTCCAGGAAACTTAACGATTAACAGCAAGATAGTATTGCAAATTTGCCTGATGGCCGATTCCATTGTCTCCGCTGTTATATGTTAGATAAAAAAGAATATATTTAGGGTTTCTTGGCACTTTTCATTTTTTTTACATTTACATTTTATTTACATTACAATTTTTTTAAAATTATTCTTGACCATTTGTCTCCGTGTAAGTCTTATTGGGTCAAGGGAATGTGGTCGCTGGGGACTTGGGACAGGAGGGCCGTTGGGATGTCTTATCCGTTTGCGTCAGCCTCCGAGCTTTAGAGCTTTAGTGGTCATTTTTAAGATCTTTGCATTGCTTTTTGGTACTAAACTGTGTGTACCTCCCCGTAACAACAGGCCTTACTCCTGGCGCGTGTACAAAGTCAGAGCTCAAAAGCTTCTAATCTGCCCGGGTTATGGGTGACCCCCAAACGCATTCATCCACACACGAACACACATAACAACTTCATTCACGCACCTTCAAAACAGATTTTACCACTTATGCCTCGACCTCGAATTTTTTACCGATTCCAATACTTTTAACATACTTCTAATCTACTAATAACACAGGCAAAATCACAAATGGGGCAATTCTGAAGAGTTGAGACTTTTTTTATTCTTAATATTACTTAAATGCAACATATTTACAATCCATGGAAAGAATATTGAATATGAACATTTCGTAATACAATCCCTAAGATAATGCGTTCTGTAGTTGAATGGCCACGACATTTCACTGAAACGCAAGAAGATTTTTCAGTCAGAAGGCGAAATTCCATTATTCGGGCACCCCATCTAATACACTGAGCGAGGTACTTTCCGAAAAAGAGTGAAAGACGAAGTAAGTTATTCATAACTCACTCCTTTGAAGCCTGACGGACTTAATGTTTAAGACATTGTTCTTCTTTGTGCTATTATTAGTTTTAAAATCGAAACAACTTGAGAAACTAATTTAAATAGGCTGAGGGTAAAATATTAATAAAAATATGGGAACATATGGACAAATCAAATCATGAGGACGTACGTTAATAAAATATGGGGATATATTAATGTTCCAAGACAACACGAACTGTGGCTAACTCTGAGGACAAATGACTCCTAAGGCCATCATAAAAGGGATATGACAAGTTGAAAGATTCTACCAGGCACTGGGAAGAAAAATATAAGATACGTTTTATCAATATTTTATCTTTGATGAAAAAATCAAAGAAGGAAATGTTCCATTACATCCAGTAATCCAATCTAAATGTTAGGCTATATTCGAAAATAAGAAGGTAAAACCATGAGTTAGCTTTTATGACTCACGCTAGTAAATTTGAAACGAAAACAGTTATTTTACGGTAATGTACATATAAATAGGGTCTTGTGGGGGTAATGACTTCTCTTTACCTTTGCCCACTTATAATGAATAAATTAATGAGGAGAAAATGGGATGCAATATTATTGCATATTCTTTACATATTAACATTCTCGTATGAATGAACATAATGTTTTTTTTTTAAGAACAGATTGTGATTTCAACTACACTTCTCCCAAGCATAATATAAACCTCAATCATAATATCTCATGAAGCTTCATTACTCCATGATTAACGTCAGAACTATACCCTGGTTCTCCCTGGCCCGATTTGCAACTGGATCTGAATGGTATTCCCCGACGTCAGTGACGTAATTCTCTTGTGCAAGATTGATCTGAGCCTGCGTCGTTTTCACTCTGAAGCGCAAAAAAACAGAAGACGCGACATCACTGGAGGTGGAAACAACTTCAATAAGCTCACTTAAATCACATATGTTAACATTTCTTCACAAAGAATGAGTATGATTACATCCCCAAGGAAAATTCACGAAGCACAAAAATTACTTTTCTCCTGCGCATTGATGACAGCGCATTACAAGATAGAAGTCAATGCCAGGGCGAAATGTTAATACCACGAGAAGAGAAAATGATGGTGGGTTTTGACGTCAAAACTGCAAGCTTCAGAAACTCGTTTAAAAATGAAACTCGGTTAGTTAGATAAAAAAGATTGCTCGCCTCAATAATAACATTCCGGTCAATAAATCGTGTATTATTTTAAGTAGTATTTCCAACGTTTTCCAAACCCAACCACAACCACATTGTTAGGCGAACCCAACATGAATGTCACGTGATGGTACAGATTCAGGTTCTTCGAGTGGTATTCCCGCACTTCACACCAAAACGCTAAATAAATGATGACACAGCGGTTTAGACGACAACGGTTCTTTTGCGAACAGGCGTAAAAAATTCTCCGCAAACGAAATAATGGCTTTTTTTTATGCTCCGGAACAACGGTCACAGGAGATTTTAAACAGCTGCGTTTTAGCCACTAGTTACATAAAAAAACTAGTACGTCACTTCGCGAAGCGAATCTCTTTCATGGTGAAGACCAGAGTAAATTCCGAATGTGATTAAAAAAGACTAAGCTACGATTGAGTTGATGCTCTTGGACAACCTTTCTCTTCGATCGTTTCGATTACCTGACTGCTACGGAAAGAATTCAATTACAATGATGAACTCAACTTTTTTTCTCACAGTCAACAATCAACGTAATGGATTTCGACAGTGGGTCGTTTAGGTAGTATAAAATTTACATGCAAATTTTACACACTTGCATGACCATTCGTTTTTCAGCTAGGTAAATGAAATTAACCACGTTTTCAGAATTTCATCAACATTTTTATTACTGCATAATATTTGCCATTCAAATCTTCCGTAATAAGTTGAAGGTATTCTAGTGAGATGTACGCCGACCCTGGCGAAGCAAGGAGCTTGGCGCATCGTTCAAGGCTGCATGTAGGGTGTGTGTTTTCGTCAGTCATTGACACGTACTCGGCTTTTCATAAAATCCCATCAGGTCCGTCCACATTCATTAATCTACCATAATCCCCAGTACATCAGCCTACAGCCATCCTACAGGGCAGTAAACTACTGTGATCCCTGCCCACGAAAGGGGAGGGCAAAGACGAACGATCACTCCCTCCCTTTTGCTCAGAAGCGAGTGCGGCAATCGTCTCGCAGCGAGCAATTCATCTCTGAAAATATAACTGTCATGGGCTACGAAATTTAAATACTATATGTAACAGGAAAGACCAGAGAAATTAAGTAATGAAGATCAGAAAAGATGCTTCAGAAACCAATTTCCAACTTAAAATTGGTCAACTTGGTCATAAAATGGAACATTCGATGTCTTGTCAACAGAAGTAACGGAGATAACAGGTGCAAACTTTTTAAATACACCACCGTATCCGGATACACAATTGCACAGTAATGAACCAAGAACATGTGAATTAATTGCGAGTGAGAGAGGAGAGAGGGAGAGAGGGGGAGAGGAGAGAGAAGGGGAGAGGAGAGGGGGGAGAGAGGAGAGAGGGGTAGAGAGGGGGGATGAGAGGGGGGAGATGAGAGAGGGGGAGATGAGAGAGGGGGAGAGGAGAGGGGGAGAGGAGAGGGGGTGAGAGAGGGGAAGAGAGGAGAGAGAGAGAGGAGAGAGGGAGAGGAGAGAAAGCGACAGAGAAATATCAATCAGAACAGTTCCATTTAGAGGGCGTTTAAAAATAGTGAGAGTGATCATAAAAAGGAATGAGCGAAATAAATAAGAAAAGATTACATAAATATTTTGGGTATTCTTAAAGAAAATAAAAATATCCAGTAAGTAGTATAGAATTCCAAAACTTGGTCAATAATCAAATGTCATTTAGGCTTAACTAAAGGGTCTCCATCATTGTCTGAAGTCATCCGCCGATAAAAACGGATCAACTAATGCACTGGGGAATTCGTTTGTTTCTCAAACCTCGTAAGTTAATCATCGCCCAATATACTCACAACCACGAGAAATGCATGTGCACCCAATACATTATTGACGGAGGCAGGTAATGATCTATTTCGCCATTCAACAGTATCCTCTTCACAAATACAGAGACCAAAATATCTGTCCCTGCGTCACAAAGGAAAGTTGAGATGTAACCGTTTACATTCAGACTTGCCGCCTCTATATTCTTTTTCTCAACCGTCATTCTTTATTTAATTGCGTCTATATTACGAAGTCATCAATTTACAAACAGTTTCTTTGGTCTAGATAATTTCGACATAAAGTTTGTAAGCAAGGACGCGAAAAGAAATTGGGGGTCCTTTTTGCAAAATTCAACATTTACAAAATTGTGTTATGTGTGGCGGGAATTTAAAGTGAGAGAAACTTAATGACACTTAGCACTAAGAAAGCAATTTCAAAACAAGCTTGGTAAGTTGTTTTGAAATTATGTTACGTAAAAAGGTTTTCAAAACTCCTCTATTAGGGAAAAAATTCAAAACTTGGTGTCTACACATCTTTCGGTCTTTTCTTTTCTTTACTTTGCTAGCACTTTCTTTGCATTTTTTCAGATGGGCTAAGGGTCAAACGGATTAGCCTATGCGATGAGACTTTTTATAAAACTAATAAAGAGATGAAACTTACAGGTGAAGTACTCAAGATCTGTACCTATTGAGATTGTTTCCAGACTCTTCTGCATCACAGAAGAAAAATATCAATATGATGGCCGTGATACTTAGGTTATTGAATTAACAGCCATGTGAACAAAAATTAATCATTTTTTCATTGTTTCATGGGCCACAGTTTCATGGGCCCCGTCATAATAAATGCATTACAAAAGCATCAACTCGCCAGTATCTACAGAGTATTGAGACAAGATGAAGATTCCCATGATTACAAAAAATATATATTAATGAAGTAAAAAATTAATTGTTTTCTGATAAAATACAACTAATATAATAAAAAAATATAAATTCACTCTTCTTGTGCGTTCAATGAAAAAACAACAACAACAACAACAACAACAACAATCTTTTTTTAAAGATCTTGGTGAAATTATTGACAGATTGAAAATGAAATTATATTAATTGGAGATTTTAACAGCAGAGTAGGTAACACAGAACTTGAGATAGTAGGCCAGTTCAGGGAAGAAATAGTTAATGACAATGGGGAAAAATTTTTTGAAAAGAACATAAAAACATCCACAAATATAAAATATCCATCCAATCCAGTAAGAAATATTCAATCAGTAATTGATTTAGTTCTGGTGAAGAAAGAAGAGTGAAATTGAATAATATGAGACCAAAACCAACCAAAATGCGGAAATGATCCTCACACGGTAACAAATGGGCTTCAGAAAAAAATTGAAGAGGCAGACCAGAAACATGAAGATTGAAAACAGAAAATTCTTAGGAGCATAAACTGTAGAAGAAAAGTTTTATGAAATAAAATACTAAAAAATTTCAAAAGTTTGGCTTCTCTTAGGGTATTAGGGCCTTCTTCAGGTGAAAACAGCTGCTTACAATTGAACAAATTAAAAAAAATAGGTTTTGAATATGAAAGATTCATATACATTAATACAAAAATTGGTTGCAACTAAATTGACATGAAGCCACTTAAGGACGTCTTTGGCAGTTTAATCAGAAGGCCATATGGATGTTTGTGCATGATGTGAGATGAAAGTCCTTTATGTGAAAGAATTATAGCCATAAAACTAATTAAAAAAATGACTGAAAAGCAAATAAGCACAAAGTACTTTAGTGGTTTTTGTATGCGAGTGCTTTACATATAAACCCTCACTTTCATTTAACTCAATTACACACATACCCCCTGGTGTAGATAAAACCTGAAAAGAACCCAGCTGTGTGTTCAGCATACATTTTCAATTAATATAACCCTACAACTTGAACACACACTGGCAAGATATCATTATAGTATCCATATACTAGTTCCTGTAACCACAAAAGGACTCAACGTCATTCACTTGGCAGCACATTTATTTAATCATTATATCAACTTAAAATGAAGACCTTCACTTCATAACATGATTGGATCGCAAACGTCCATGTGCTAGTGTATAAACTTCTAAAGTATTTACTATTCTATGTCAATATAGTCACTACTAGTTTTTATATAATTGTTCTATTTCACATATAAGTCATCACTTCTTGCTAACTGGGGATGTTAGCAAGAACCCTCCTTAACATTCACAGAAAGGTGCTAATATTAATTTACAATCCACATCATGGAAGTCAAATTTAAAGTTGTAGAAGCACAATGAAGGGGACTCTGGGAGGAGAAAAAAACAACAAACAAACAAACAAAAAACAAAATAAAATAAAACACCGAGGGTACTATTTTACTTGTAGATCCAGTACCAGATGAACTGGTTAGGTACAACAAATCAATTGCCACATCAAAACAAGAACACAATCTAATTCTATTTTAACAGCCCCAGATACTGTGTTGGGCCCATTCATAAAAAAAATTGAAACTCTTCCTTTTCTACACACTGTTTTGTATCAAAATATATCATTACTACAGCATAACCAGGTTTGAACAGAAAAAAATTAACAAACATAATATTAAAATAAATACATTCAATTAAAAATTCACAATCTCTAATCACCAATCTGCATATATTAAGTTTCAAATAAGGACACTTTTTTAATTACATTTTTCATAAAAAAGGTAAATATAATATAAATTATAAAGGACAAAAAGATGACCATAAAAGAGAAAGGGAGAGAAACAAAATCAAAAATTAAAATTATATTAATTGCTAAGCCAACCAGCATAGTAGTGCTCATCAAGACAGAATACACTTTGATCAAAAGAAAGATTGGAATCCCACCTTGGACATGTGTGGATTTGTATTGGTTTGTGTGCACATTCATGTAAGCCATTAAGATCAATAACCTTTGTTTAAAATATGTCAATTACTTGAAAAGCCTTACCTTCACATAAGACATTGATAATTACCTGTTTAATGTCTATAGCAAGCCTACAAGCAAAAAATTATAAAGGGGGAAAGAAATGAAAATGGTACAGTGAAACAAATTGTTTTATTAATAATAGTAATACATATAATTATCAACAGGCATGACTTATGTTGCCAGAGTAGACAAGTACAAAAATATACTAATTAACAGTTTATGAAGGTCCTAAGAAAGGGAGGTAACAATCATATTATCTCTATACGAGTATCACAATGTACAGCAGGTACCTGGAAATGAATACTTGCCTCCAATTCATTTTCATTCATTTTCTTTGGCAATAAATACATTAATATAAATTATAAACTCATTACATTAATATAAATTATAACACAAATTACATGTATATTAATACTTTACAATGTATACTACATTCAAAAATGATTAACAGATTAATACAATAGATAAAATAAGTCCGATTAAAATTTTTATAGCACTTCAGTCTTATCAGATAATCGCACTTATCAACGTCATCTTAAAAATATATTAGAAGGATACTTTGAAAACGAGACTTATCAACCGTCTCCAATCACAAATAGAACTTTATTGCTTCGTGTCACCTCTAGGCTCAACCAAAAGTACATGAAACTTCTTTGAAATGTTGGCAAGTTCAATAAATAATATGTTTTAACTCATGAAGTTGAATAGCAACTGCTGCCAAGAGTTGACTGGTACTTGTGTAAGATACCACATTTTATACATTAAGATATAGTATGTACAAAATTAAGCATAACAGTACTTTTGAATTTAATGCTTCAAGAACTAAAGGATACCTAACTCTGCAACGACAACTGGAAAACAATAAATAAATTCCATGAATTTACATCCTTCAAATTTCAATTTTGGATGAAACCAGCAATTTCTCCTTTGAAACTAATAACTTAACAATGATGAATCCAACAATTCCATACAATTAATCTGAGCCATCAACAGTTTTATATTTTTAATTTTTTTTTATTCCTGCTTGATGAATCCTTTTCTAAAACGTAAACAAGAAGTTCAATTTCAGTTCATTTTTCTGGTGAACATACAAAAGTGTAGAAATTAATGAAACAAGTTACATTCGAAAACCATAAAAATTAGAATCGCTTCTGCACCACAGCAGTAAGAGTTTCATAATGATGTTCTATCAAACGCCTATTATTCACACTTTTATCTACTATGATCAGAAAACTATTCTATTTAATAATTATTTTTGTGACTAATTTGGCATGAACATCATAATTAAGATAGTAACATTACTAATCTGTTGTAAAATTTTTTTGTCTTTCTGTTTTCAAAAAGGAGTGTTACAATAAAGTCATTGAGGCTGTTTTAACATAATAAATTCATTAAAGCACCCAATATAATGAAGCATTTTACAGCATCCATTCATGCAAGCTAATTGAACATTATTATATCATCTTTCATAGAAGATATGTCTTAATACCTGTTTTCTTGATTTCCTATGTTTTAGAATAGTATACATTTATAAAAATGCATTTTTCTTATTAAACAGGCCACCTATTCCATTGTACAAATTTCAATTCACTGTTACATTTTTCATTTAGTAATCAAACTACATTTTCTTCAACACAAACACCTTTTGGTTGTCAATTTATTTTTATAAATATGGCAGTAGGAAAGTTGTAGGCAAGAAAAAAATAGCTTCAGCAATCACTTTCCTTTTGTTTCTTCACCAACTCTAGCACTTCTTTCAACATATCACGCTGAGCTTCAACAATTCCACGAAGTTCCATGACCTCATCACTTAATTTTGCAATGGCCTTCGAGCCTCCTTCCATACCGGGGCAGTTCTCCATATGAGCTGAGGATCGTGAATACAAAGTGCCATCAGAAAAGGCAGACGGAGCAACTGCAGTATAAGTGGAAGCAGTGACGGAAGAAAATCGAGAGGCGATAGTTGCATGTTTTTTGTGCTTACGTTGTTTGGCTAGTTCGTAAGCAGTGTGAAGAATAGATCTAGGAAGACGTTTCTCTCGAGGATTCAATGGTTTCACATGCAACACTACTCTGTAAGCAGAGGGTGATACCGAAGCCTTTCGTTGCAAGCAGCGAAGCATGAAACTTGGAATATAGTTATTGAACAAAGCTAATTCCACATATGATATCAGTCTTGTTTGTTGCTCCAGTTTCAACAAACCAGCAGTTTTTTGCAGACCCTGAATATCATGCACAGCAATACCAACAAGTAGATTCATGAGTACAACTGTTGCAAAAAGAAGAAAAATAATAAAAATAAAGTGGGCACTGTAAGGTAGAGCAGTTGGATTGTCATCAAAAAAGATGTTATCAAATTCTAGCTCTCCAGTCATCATAACAAGTACTTTCATGAAACTTATGAACGGGTTGCCAAACTGTGCTTTGGCAGGAAAGATTACACAAAAGCTTATAGTGAATCCTATTAGAAGACAAAGATAAGCTGCAAATAATTTAAGAAATTCACGTTGTACCCTAGTGTACATAGCTACATACGATCCTAAAAGAGGCAGTTGACCTAGCATATGCATCAGGTTCCACCATCCAAAGAGCACAGCAAAGGCCCCAATATGATTTTGCCACTCATAAATCCTATTGGTGAAAACACAAGAAATGGTAAAAACACTAACGACCACAAACCATTCCAAAATGTTCTCTACTTGAGACACATATTCCTTCACTGTTGAAAACCCAGAAAAGCCAAAGATTTTACGAAAAATTTCACAAAACGTGAAAAGTAGTAAAATATACCACTCAGCAATGATAATGCTAGGATGGTCTCTGAAGAAATGTCCTATAGTGCTATTGGTACACAAAAGCTGGTTTGTCGGTTTGTTTGGCTCTTCCGTCGTCACAGGATTGCCTCCCAAGGCGTTGTCAGATCTGTTGCCGTCAGTCGAACTGGCATTCGTCGCATTAAAATAATGCTCATTGAAACAATTATGGGCAAGCGCAGACATCACGTACAAAGTCAGCGACAAGACAAAGAGAAAGCAGAAGATGAGCTTGACGACGTAAAACTTGCGAATCTTCTGCCACTTGAGGTGCAGGAAGGCCTCGCAGAGCGGGTGCTTGAGGACCTCCTTCTGGCCCTCGTCCACGAACGTCTTGAGGTAGGCGATCTCGCCGCGCTCCGAGTGCTGGAGCAGCTGTCGGAAATCCAGCTTGAGCTCCACCTCGCGGTGCGACACCTCAGGGTCGTGCATGGAGATGGCGGCGTCGAACTTGGCGAAGAGCGTGTTGAGCGAGGCAGGCGTCTTCCTCACGATGATGGAGAGCGCCGTGGTGCCGCCGTGCGTGCGCGCCGACACGTCCGCGCCGTGGTACAGCAGCGTCTCCACGCACTGGGCCAGCTCGTTGAGCGCCGCCACGTGCAGCGGCGTGTAGCCGAAGCAGTCGCACGCGTTCACGTCGGCGCGCCACGAGATGAGCGTCTCGGCCACCTCGTACGCCTGCAGCGCCTTGCCCACGGCCGCGTGCAGCGGCGTGCGCAGGTCGTGGTCCGTCACGTTCACGTCGCACGAGCTGGCGCGCAGCAGCGTCTCCACGCACTCCACCGACTGCGCGCGCGCCGCCAGGTGCAGCGGCACCTGCCCGCGGTGGTTGCGCACGTTGGCGTCCGCGCCGCGCGCCAGCAGCAGCGCCACGCACTCCGCCAGCCCGTTCTCCGCCGCCAGGTGCAGCGCCGTCGCGCTCTTCTCCGTCGTCTGCACGTTCAGGTCCACGCCCTCCCACTCCGCCAGCAGCCGCAGGCAGTCGCTCTTGCCCAGGTCGGCGGCCAGGTGCAGCGGCGCGCAGCCCGCCGGCGCCACCGAGTTCACGTCCTCGCACTTGCCCAGCAGCAGGCGCAGCACGTCCACGGCGTTGGCCTTGACGGCGGAGTGCAGCGCCGTGGCGTCGCCCGCGCGCCCGCCGTTCCGCTTCCAGTACTCCACGACGGCGCCGGCGTCCAGCAGCACGCGCGCGGCGTCGAGGGCGTTGCCGAAGGCGGCGCTGTGCAGCGGCGTGAAGGGCCCGCGCATGAGGTTGACGTCGGCGCCCATGGCGACGAGGAAGCGGCACGAGTCGGCGCAGCCGCTGAACGCCGCCAGGTGCAGCGCGCTGAAGCCGTCGGGGTCGCAGAAGTGCAGGCTGGCGCCGGCCTTGAGCAGCGCGGGCAGCAGGTCGCGGCGCCGCTGCAGCGCCGCCCACAGCAGCGCCAGGTTGAGCTCGAGCGCGGGCTTGCCGGCGAGGGCGTCCAGCGCCGCGTCGCCCGCCAGCTCGCCGCGCTCGATGGCGTCCAGCAGCGCCGTGGAGCCCGCGGCGGCGCGCGTCGCCTCCTGCAGCGCCTGCGCCACCCCGTCGCGGCAGATGCGCACGCGCAGCTCCTCGGGCACGGCGCGCTCGAAGCTCTCGAACAGCGGCGCCAGGTCGTCGTCCAGCGGCGGCGACGGCCCCAGCTGCATGCGGTCGCCCGCAGACTTCTTCTCCTCCTCGTCGTCGCTGCGGGCACACGCACACACACATCATTCTCCACCACGTCAAAGTATTCGATATGCTAATATCTAATGTAGCAGGTAAATCTAACGCGAAAAAATGTACGCAGAAAATATTTCAATATTAAAAGCATATATCAAAAAATTAGGCCAAGGGAAATTTAAAAAAGGGCAATACTGATGTTCAATACACCCATTTGACATTGCAGGTATGAATCAGACTAGGGAGATGCAAGGGGTTTTTCTTTTCACGACAATGCGCCCTTTTATTCTACACGATTCGGTGAGACAAACGTCACCTCACACAGGAACCCGTGACTAGGCGCAGCTTTCTTTCGATACTTAACATGCATCTGTGCTCGGCGGGAAGCCTAATCTAAAGCAGTCTTCTAATCCACAATAAAAATTAATAAATAATTTTTAATATCTGTATATTAGTTTATTGAAGTTTTATTTGCATTACACACGAAAATAATGCTAAAGGGATACTTAGTACCACGTATGTAAATCCTATTTTGTCCTGCCCATTCCCTACGTTCTACGTCTCGTCCCTTTTCCGGAATACTGTTGTATAAAGTAAAATATAAAATAAAATAAGGCGAAAAATGATATTTTAAAGTAAATCGGCCCAAAACATTATTTATAAACAGGAATAATTATTTATCTCTGACATTATACGAATCGCCACTAGTCAGCAAATGCTTCCGTATATGGACGAGATCATTTATTAATTGTCAACATGAAAATTGTTCCGCAAAAATTCAGAATTTCATATAATTCATTTTAATAAATTAAAAACCTACCAGATCCACAGATATGTTTTTGGATGTAACTTGCAATCCGACATTACTTATTGTCGATTAATGGCAAGCAAATGAAGTTGCAGCGAAATAAACCGGCGCACTCTCGCACAAAACAAGTTCCTTTGCGTTACAACAGCATTCGGGGAAAGCGGCGCGTCGTCGCTTCTTCCACGGACGACCGATCGGCCTCCCCCCCCCCCTCCCCCAAGGACCGAATTGTGGGAAATAAAGTTGTCTTCTTGCTTTGTTATTCGCGTGAGGAATTTTTTACATGTGAAGGTGTTACCAGCAAAAGGTGCTAACTGACAAAAACCTAATTTTACAGGAACCACAAAAAACGTTTAATTTTAAAAATATTGATAATTCTGCACTGGTTTTGCGTCTAAATGGTTTCTATTTGCCTCATTGTGTGTACAGCATCGGCATTGCTACGTTTGAAGAAGGCTATTACAGTATATTGGTCATTTTAGGGACAATCTAGTGGCAGAAGGTGCTTACGCAGCAGTTAGCACCTTTTGCATCTTACGCTTTTTTAAATTTGTTGTTATTATTCACCTTTCAACTATTAATATTTAATTGTTGGGAAGGGATTGTGAAACTCAAGAAAGCGTGCGCAGATGATTTTCTCCTCCCCCATACGTCACAAACAGTTTTTGACTAAATAAATAAATAGTGGCTGACCTGTTGAAGGCGCGGGAGCGCAGCAGCGTGAGTCGGTTGGAGCGCGTGGAGCGGCCGTGTCGCCAGCGCGCCTTGGTGGCCGGGCTGGAGGTGCGGTTGAGGCGCGCGGCGGCCTCCAGGTGCGCGCCGGGCTCCGCCGCCGTCATGCTGATGGCGCGGTCCAGCAGCGCGCGCCGCCCGGCCCACGCGCGCCGCTGCCGCTCCTCCACCACGCCATCGCCCCCGCCACCCCCGCCCCCGCCGCCGTCCGCCGGCGTCGTGGTCGAGTCGTCGGGCAGCATGGCCGGGGAGGCGGTGCGCCGGAACGGGTGGCGCGTGCGCACCAGCGGGGCGGTCACCTCCTGCCCCACACACACACACACACGTTAGCTCATGACACTCGCAGGCGCCGTATGATCAATTAGCACAAGAACCAAGCGCTACGTAAAGGACGCGTTGCGTTACAAGCTGACATTCCAAGTTATTACAATACTAAATCCACCCAACACTAAATCCACATCGTATGCACGTTACTAAGGCAATTTCAAATCCTCTGCATTAACTCTCTCATACAATAGTTCTTAGTGATTTAGTTTAATGGAGTATTTTTAAATACTCAATCTCCGTTGAGGGACTACTGGAATACTTTTTCTACAATTAAACATGTCACTATTTCTATTTATACTTTTTTTTTTTTTTGCTTGCGAATAGGCCCTCTTGGACCACGCAGGACATGCACTTGCATAGGCTCAGTATCGTTTTATCACGTTGCAACTCTCGCATGTAACTAATCAGGGGGATCAGCATTAGGCTGAATCCGATTTTTATACCCCAGGGTTATTACTCCTGGGGGGATAGAAGATGAAATGATGATGATAATAAAGGATGAATGGATGGCACACACAAACAGACATACACAAACACACCCATGCCCGAGGCGGGACTCGAACCCGCGATCCTTCCGTCCGAGATCGCCAGTTATTATTATTATTATTATTATTATTATTATTATTATTATTATTATTATTATTATTATTATTATTATTACATTATTCGATTGCAGCGACTTTTATTTATTTTAAAAATTGTTAATATTCATCGTTTAAGAATCAAGCGCTATTGCTCGCTACTTTGAACCCCCTTGATGACGCGACTTCATCTTAACTGAATATATCGTTAAGAGAACTACCTGCACTGGGAGAATGAAACGGACATCGAAATATTCACGTTGCACCAACACACTATTAGTCATTCGCTTTATAAAACAATTGCGCATTTACATGCACATGCTGGTCGCAGAAAGTAATAAGAATTAATTTGTCTCGGATGCATTAATTCTTACAGGATGTCCTGGAGCACACAATGGACGCCGGATTGTTTACAGATCCTTGCCTCTCCTTCACTAAGGTAAATAAACAGGCGCGACTGAGCAGCTGCCATTACCTCCGGCTGCAAGACGTCAGAGCAAGGCGAGGTAACAAAAAGTGCGTAAATTAGAGAATGTGGCCCGTAGTTTCAGTAACGACGTAAGGACGCTAATAGTGCGTTGTTGTGTGCTTCAGGGTATCGTCACACATGTAATGTGCCTTAGTTTTACCGGTAGGAAATTGCACCACATTCTACAAGTATGACGCAAAACAATATCTAACTTACCCTACAACTCTTACCTAGAACAATTAGTTAAGTACAGCATTTAAAATAAAATTTAAAATAATTACCTTAAATTATTACCTTTCACACTGAGGCAAAAAGACGAAAAAGTATCTGAACCATAGAAGATTTTTCTTAGTATACGAGCGTGAAAATAAAATATCAAAAGAAAAAATCTCAATAAAACCATTATTTTTAAGTATTTTGAAATCCTCAAAAAATTTATGTTTTCACAAAAATTATTAAGATTACGAACGAAGAAATGATTAAATTATTGACTCAAACTCCACTTTATGAATATTAACTAGTAATGGAATTTGTTTTTTCCCTTATATCATTTTGATTTACTTTTCTCCTGCGTTGGATCAATGCACAAGAAGACTAAGCAGGCGCTAAGAGACTCCCTGGGGCAGCGGTGCCAATACTTTTGACGCACAATTTTATATTGGTTTCTGAAATATGTAAAAATATTTGAGTACATACATTTTAAAGATTTACTTTATAGTTTATTTTCATTTATGCAAGATTTTAATATTACTAGCTATTATTAGATGATCCCGTAGTTTGCTTATAGAAGAAAGACTGTACTAATATCTTTTCTTTACGGTTTGATCATGATTAGTTAATGGGTAGGGCCTCTCGCAATATTATTGTAATACTGGCCACACAAGCTCTTATAACCGATAAACTGACACAAAATATCTAATAAAGAAACTGTACTGAAACATCCTTTGTCTCTCCATACGGAAAATCCTGTCACCAACGCAGTAATCGCTCACTTCCAACAGTTTCCTAACCGCACGCAATTTTTCCTGTTCCGCGCATCACAAACGCACTACACCGCACGCATTCCCAGCGGATGTGATGCAACCCCGCTGCACTTCCGACGCAACGAGATGGCCGGCGCCGCCTTCACCTGCACTTGTTATTACCTGACTGGCGGCGGCGGCATCCAGAGCGAGGAGCGACTGGCCGCGCGGCCGGAGCAGGCGTTTGGTCGGGGCCATGCGGAGGGAGCCGGCGCCGGCCGAACACTGGTCGGCAGAAGGCGCCGTTCAAGTCTCCGGGACACTGGAGCAGGGCCCCAGGCGGGGCTCGCGCTCAGGTTTTCCCCCGCGACCCGGAACACGGCGCTGACACATCGACGCGCTTTGGGCCTGCCCATCCATCCGTGCCTTGCTTACTCTTACTCTCCTCTCGTCTCGTCTCGTCTTGGAGCTCAACCTTCGCTTCATCCCATCTGTCCCGCTCTCGTACATTTTCAACTCCCTCTTTTCGTTTTTTTCTTTCTCCTTAAAAGGTTTCTTCCTCTATCGTCGTCCATCTCCTCTCCTCATTTCTCTATCCAGCCCATCTCTCGTCTAGATTACTCCTGTCTCTTCTTGGTGTCCCGCCTTCATGTCAAAGCATTTCTTTCCTCCCCATTCCATCGGGTTCCGTTCTCATTCGTACTTTTTTCAGCTTCCTCTTTTCGTTTTCCTTTCTTCTTTAAAAGGCGGCTTCATCTATCGTCGTTCCTCTGCTCGCGTTACTCCCCCTTCCTCGTCTTCTATCCCTCCTCTCTTTGTATTCTCCTCCTCTCAGTCATCTGCTTGCCATTCATTGTTCATTCATGTGCAACTTCTCCTTCTATTCATTCACCAAGAGTTTTTCTTTCGCCATTTCCGTTAGATTGCATCTTCTATTCCTTTCTTTTCGTCCTCCAATCGACCTTTCAAGCATTCGGCGAATGAAACGTAGATCCCACCCCTACTCCTAGCTCCCACTGCCACCAACGTGTACAGTCAAACGAGCGAACGCAAACATGGCGTAATACGCAAAATGGCTTCAAAGACGTACATCCAAATGGCGCCGCAGAGTTTCGCGAGGTAGACGAGGCTTTCCAGCATTCTTTCCGCCGGTTGACGTCCAGTAGTATCCACGAATATCAAACGCCGATGTCGATTTCCCGTAATCGCAAGCCAAATAATATTTTTTCTTCGAATCTGCTAATGATCCTTTCATGCTTTGCGATTTATTATAGTATCTCGTAACTTCCATTTTTATAGCAATATATTAAAGAATTTCATCAATCCTTGAACATGCGAAGCATAAGAAGTTATTTAAATAGTCAGGAAACAACAGGCAAACCGTTTAAATAAAAATGAAAGCAAGAATTAAATCAACTCATTTCACATCAAGTCACCATGTTTAGATTTTTAAATGGCATGACGAACAAATTAAGTTTGCAGGTAATTAATGTAACTCCCCCCTCGCAAAAAAATGCACAAGAGCAAAGAGAAACAGAACCCCAGATATACGGTACTGTACACAGTACTAATTACACTGTACATGTACACATATCTGTGAGCGGATAACTGGGAAGCAAGAGTATGAATATAAAACGTGACTATATGTTAACCTTTTTCACCACAAAATGATCGAAATAATCACATCATAATAAAGACGCGAACTTAACAGTCAGCGATACGCACATACTGGCAACCGAGACAGGAAGCTTACATGTGACGATATTTTCATACCCGCGTGATTTCACGAAAACAGAAATGTCTCTGCTAGCCTAAAACAGTAAAAATGATGCATCACTAACACCGGATGTGTTGTCAACAACTTCCTACGAACAAACTGTCGTGAATAAGCATGAAAATCGTAACGATTACAAGATAATTTTTAAACATTTCAGAGAAATACTAGTTTTGAATATGGAAAAGCAAAAGTACGTTTTATTTATTTGTTTCCTTTTTCCAGCTATAAGTTTATATCGGCATCTACCTTTGTTTCTTAGAAAGTCCTCAAACACTATCCGGAGAGGTAAATTTTGAAAAAATCTAATAGAAACGACAACACGTCAAGAACTTAAAAATTTTTAACACTGAGCTTCTACTTTTTTAGCGTTCTTTACAATCATCGAACAACAAATGACTTATCAAAATTCTTTTGTGGGCGCATCGGCATTTCAATGTCACTTTAAAATTTACAAAATAATTCTAATTTTTGGATTATAATATTAGTGGTAGTTCATGCTACTATTAACTTTTTCTATTGTATAGTAAGATAATCGAACAGGACACGAATAAATTGCACTAGGTAAATGATGATTACATATTTTAGAGTGCAGGAGACAAAAGGTGGAATCATATAGAAAAGTGAAAACTTCTTCCAACATTCAGGCCTCTTCCCATAATGGAAGGGATATCTGCATTTTTTTCCATCTGCCCGAAAGTATTTTACGCCGTTACCGATCGGAATCTTGGAAGGAAAAAGAAGGAAAGAAAGAAAAAGAAGGAAGGGAAAAAGATAGCAGGAAAGAAAGAAAGAAAGAAAGAAAGAAAGAAAGAAAAAGGGAAAACAGTAAGAAAGAAGGAAAGTAAGAAAGGAGAGGAAAAAGAAAAACTGGAAGACAACAGCGCGGTCTGCCGCACCCAGTGTCCAGCGATGAAAGCACGCGGCGGTAGCCTGTGGTGAGTCAACCGCAGGGAAGTCGCCCTCTTCCCTCTCCTCGTTAGTCCCCACCCACCGCCACCCGCACCGCCCGGACAGAACCATCTCCTTGTTCGTGAACACTGAAGCGCAAACTTTGCTCAGCAGTTGGTTTCACTCAAGCCATGTAGCCAAACCCACGATGCAAAGGGACAGCGCGACTCCCTCTCGTGACTCCTCCAACGAGTCGAATTTCAAAGAGGCAAACACATTCTCCAAACCTCGAGAACTCGCGTTTTGAATTGTGCGGTAACTGCTAGAAATAAAATTTTCCATCATGTACTATACCCGTCACTCACCTCACTCTAGCAATGCTAACGCACTAAAAACAAGCTGCCATGGGAAGCCGTTTTTTTCAACTAGGTACCTAGATAGAAGACTAAAGTTCATCCTACAAATTATTTCGTGACGACTTCATGGTTTCGTCTTTTCCTAGATGCGAAGTTTTCACGAACTAATTTTACATTCACGGTCCAAAAATCTCGCAAATTACGGATAAAATCTTTTACATCCCTTTGAAATGAAAATATTTTGTAAACAGGCTTCGCGAAATGTTGCAGATCCGTCAGTTTAGTCTTTCATTTACGCCTAATATGTATTCATTTGTCCTACTTCCCCAAAGATAACCGGCTACAGCACCGTTTAAACAACAGATAGAGAAGAGTGGTAGCTACTGAATACATCTACATCTGGTTTGTCTTGAGTAATAGATGTAGATACAGAAAATATCTTCATCCGTCTTGTCTTGAATATCAGAACGTATTATAATATGAGGAATATCAACAAAACAAATGACGTAGCATTTCGTCTATGAACGCGAACAACCAATTAACGATTAACTATTGTCCACGTAAACCATGGATAACGAATTTCGGGCAACTAATGGGCAATTAGAACACAGTACAAGCCTGTTCTAACCCATTTTCTTCATACCTTCGTTTTCAGAAAGGAAGGTGGCAGAACGGCTGAAAGGATGCTAGCATTTCCTGAGAATTTCAAACGTAACATCGTCCGAAGTAACTTGCGATCTCTTCACTGACCTTTTCTTCCTTCAAAGCTTTCCTTCAATCTTAACAAACGTCCAATACTAATTTTGTTAGCTCTATTATTTAATAGGCAAGTTTAAGTTGGTAACTTTCAACTTCCTATCATTTGAAATCAAGATTGATAGCAGCAAATTTCTCAACAACTAGGATTTAGGACAACTTCACAGTGCTGATACTTAATTGAAGAACTAATTCCCATTTGTAGTCAAATCACACAATCTCTCTCACGTAACTTGCCGCAATGAAAGGAACTAAGGGGTCGAATACCTTCACTTCCAAATTACGCTCAAGAAGTGAAATACGTTTCAGTATCAAAACTAAAAAATGAAAAATTTTATTTCCTTAACGTCTATTTTCATTTCCACAAATTATAGAAGTAGTGTTCGCAAATGGGAATATATAAAATAAGTATAACGTTAGATTAAGGAAACAAATAGCCAATAATAAAAAACATGCACTGTTAC
Source organism: Teleogryllus occipitalis (assembly GCA_011170035.1). Taxonomy (NCBI): domain Eukaryota; kingdom Metazoa; phylum Arthropoda; class Insecta; order Orthoptera; family Gryllidae; genus Teleogryllus; species Teleogryllus occipitalis. The sequence goes on along the minus strand of BLKR01003204.1, from coordinate 36,641 downwards.
ATGGAGGCTGCAAATTTGACGAAAATAAGCAGTAAAGCAAGAACAATAATTGTTAAAATTATCGAAATCCCTAGTGTTATATCATCCACTCGCACGTGAGTATCTGAATGTTCATTTCTACCCATAGTTCCACTCACTGATTTTCTTATTCAATTGTAAATGAAGTTAGATCTAGAAAAATTTCAACCGAAGAATATTAAATCCTTATACACTTATAGGTGTGCAAGTAGGAGGGGGAGCCCGAGTTGGCGCAATTGAGGGATTGCGACATACTCCAATCGAACATTCAGAACAGATTTTTTTTCTCCTTTTCTCTGAAAAGGAATTTCTGATGTGGGTCGACCAACGGGCTTTGAGGACATTATCATTTTTACTTTACTGACCAAAAAGAATCAATGTTGCTACTTCAAGATTTGGGGATAATGACTGTAAGAGTAATTTTCAATGTGTGTATAAAAAAATAAATAGAATCGCCTGAGTATATCTCAAAACGCAAGTTGCAAAAATTTTCGGAGTCAAGCGGTCGAAGTTTTGATTCATAAAAGCAGAGTCTTGTTCCTCAAAAGCCTCACGAGGGCACTGCATCGTTGGCCTTACTTCGAACACAGCCCAGCCGGCGAGGAGCGTGTCAAGGCAAACACGAATAACACGCGGTAGTGAGCCCGAGACAGACTTTCTCTGCGGCTTGCAGAGAAGTGCCGCGCTGCGATACCGTCGTTCATAATACTTCAACACATCGCGAACGGATGGAAGCATTTCGTAATAGTAATGTCTACAGATATAAACAGGCAGGACAAAAGTAGATGAAAACTATGTTCTAAATGTCAAATTTATCTATAAACTATATAAATGATGTGGTATAATACAATTATTTCCCCCGCACACCCAATGTTTTTGCCAATTCCAATGATAGATAATTCGAAGAGTGCAATCCTTCATAGAACATATGAGGCTATTGAAATGAAAGTTTTGAACTTGTGACAAGCTATTTTACGTTAAACAATAAGCGATATCAGAATTAATCATGAAGATAAAGTTAAAAAGCAAGTGAGAGAGAGAGAGAGAGATTGAGGAAATGGCATTATCATTTCTTGAGAATACATAAAAACCTTTACAACTAAAGCTTAAACGGAAGTAGCGGTAGACCAACAAGGAAATGGAAAAACCTCCAAAGACATACAAACTGAATTTTATGTTCATCCTCTTCTGACAACAACCTATCTGATTACTAGCTTAATACTAGAGACTGAAAAGCCTCTACACACAATCAAAAACAAATACAGTATAGTGCCAAAATGTTCGTTACGACAGAATGTTTGCTTCCTAATCTGACTTTCCGTGGTCTTCACAGATATGTAGTGTAACTACCTGTAAGGACCGAATTCTGGGCAGAAGCTTGAAAAAACTTTCAAACTTAGGAAGGTGGCCAATACAGATTCGATTTCCATACAGAAACCTTTAAAAATGGATAAAAAAAATCCACAATCGATAAAAAAAGCAGCTGAAAATATTGACAAATGCAACAAATGCAACAGCTGAAAATATTGAAAATATTGAAAATATTGACAAACGACCTTCTTCACCAAGCGACGAAATCAGAGTCGATCCGTCCTACTACTGTCCTTCATTTTAGGCTGCGCACTTTTATCGTTGTCTTGGGTTTCAGAAACGAAAGTTTTCATACTGCTTTGGTTCTAATTCTATGGTGCTAATAAATATTCGTTTTAAAAATGAATTCTGTACCTTTGAATTGATATTATCATATGGGGAATAGATAGCACAATTTATCCCTAGTATAAGTGACAGATTAAGTTCACACCGCTTCACGGAACTTTCTTTCACAGGAAGCAACAGTATTTGCAACGATAAAATGACCTACCAGGATATAACAAGTAGGCCAGTTAACCGATGATTATATCTGTTAGGAATTTAACGACTGAATTTTCGCAACGGTGGCTCAACGCACCATCGTCAGGTGTACTTCACACGGATCTGGCAGAGATGGAAAAAGTATCGGGCGATCGACAAGGTCTGGAGAGAAGCCGATCGCATTGGTACAGCCACGAAACGTCCCGCGGCGATCTCGCCACCGCGACAGCCAACCGCACGGATCAGCACACAAAAACGGCAGCTTGGAAGCCGGCATCACACGCCTTTCACTTGCAATCGTAATAAAAGAACTTTTAATGGAGGAAGAAAAGATGTACCTTTTTCAGGCGTTGCGACGTGTTTTTCCTTGCTTCCCCACCATGTCTGCAAAATCTTTCACAGCTTTCGGATTACAAGGAAGAATTTGTGTGAACATTCTATTGAAAACCTTCAGTTCTTCTCACGGAGGAACAATTTAACTATTCAATTCAGTTCAAATTATAGCAGATAAGAGTCCAATTATATGGTTCTTTTTCATACATCAGTCTGAACGGTGAACCTAAGATATGAACTCACTCAAAATATACAACCTAGGCTGCCCGTTTCTTTCGATCCCTTCCCTGACTACGAAGCACTTGCCACTTGATTACAGCACATTTAATTTGAAAACAAGCACTATACCTAGGGGTCTTTAAGAACTATCATTCAAAGCAGGAACAATTTAAAACATATTATACAAGTAGTGATTTCGAGAAATAAATTTCAACAATTCCTATTGTGCTGGAGATAGAAAACGATCTACTATTACAAAAAATGCCTCTATGTGTGTATTGAGGAGGGGGAGGATTCCATCCGATGATATCTAACTACTAACCCATTTCGAAATGTACAGATTTCCCTCCCCTCTTATATGTTACTACCCTGTATCAATGTAGACTCAGTGGTTAGGCGGAAGAGCAGGCCCTATGACCTGAGCTTCGCCATTAATAAAAATTATTATTATTATTATTATTATTATTATTAATTATTATTATTATTATTATTATTATTATTATTATTATTATTATTTCGTACACTTGGGGGAGGGGGCAGATATTGCCAGCCCACCACGTCCCTTTTGTCAGTGTGCGGCGTTCGAAGCCAAGACAGGTGGCACATGACAATGATTGAGTGTCTTTCCCACGACACTGCACGCAGTTCTAAGAGGGTGGTGCGTCATGAGGAAGCGAGCGGTCTGGAACGCGAGGTCGCCCGACGCGCGCCCGCCAGCGCGAGGCTTGAACCCGGTGCCGCACGTTGCGCAACCGACTGTAAGCGCAAGGCAGCACGGGAGCGAACTCTCGCGGTCGGCGATGAAACTGCCGTTCTTCTCCAACCTTTTCTCGTATTATGTATGGAAAATTTCGCAACCAACAAAATGTAAATAATCCACTCAATTTTATACTTGTAAATGCCTCTAAAAATACTGTAAATATGTTCTTGGTTGTGACATCGTCTACTGTTTTTGCCCAGTCTCTCTTGGCCCACTGACCGGTTCCAGAGGTGGTCACTTGCTTGGTTCTGGACACGTTCCTTCTCTTCCAAAAAGACATTAATTTCTTTTCTTTTGAACCTTAAGTAAATACAAGATCCGTAAAGGTTTCAAAATAAACAGATGACTATAGAACACCGCAAGACAAGCGAAGTTAATTAACCTCTGTCTGCACTAACTCATCGGGAAACATTGGAAATTGTCAAACGGAGGAGAAGAAAATAATATTGATATTGATTAAGATTATTGAAATGTTAATATTGATTTGCAAACGACTTTGTACAGCCGTCAACACCATTTGCAGATTGTGGGAAACGGTTTACACATCCGTGCTACACTCTCAGAAATTTCTGCATTACTTTTAATGTAAAATACATGAAAGTAAGTATCATGTACGTACATTAAATTTAATATACACGTACAATAACTTCAATGTACATGAACATTAAATTTAATGTACGTGTACACTGAATACAAGGTACGTGTACAATTACATTTAATGTAGATTTAATGTAGACAAGTAAATTAAGTCAACAGTCGAGCATTAAATCTACATTGATTTTAATTTACGCATTAAATTTAGTGTACAGGTACATTCATCTCCCTTTAATGTACAAGGTACATTAAAATTCATGTACAGTCGTACATTAAATCTACATTAAATTTAATGTAATTTCTGAAAGTGTACAGTATCGAAAGAAACGGATGCATCAGTGAGAGTTTCAAAATGTACGAAAAATAAACTGCGTTCAAGGCAAGGTCATATTTACTTTCATTACAGTGTTCTACAACGAAGTAACCCCATCATTATTATAGTACGAAGTCACATAAAAGAAGTTTACGAATACGTGAAAATAAAGTAAACGGATTATGTTCGGAGTCTTTAAATGTTTTACTAAGTAAAGAAAGATTAATAATCAGTTACTAATGCGAAGCGATGTAGCCAAATTACATAATGATTAAGTGATTTCCATAAGGACTTTTCGTCTAATTATTTTTGAATTTTAATATTGTAAAACGAGTCGGAGAATCATTATTCGTCATTATAATTCAAGAACAAACCCAGAATCCTTGACCACTGGAATACATCAGTGTACGATTTATTTATTCACATGAAAAGCAATCTCAGAACGGGATTCAAATACATAGCATTTCACTAATTAATTTATATCAAAATTGTGATTTGAAAACACATTAAGAAAAATTGGAAAATAATTTTCCATCAATAAGAAAACACTAAAGTATTTTCTTTTAAATGTTATGTCAAAGCTTTAAAATCAATTTCTTTGACTATTGGTATATATCAAATGTTATGTGTAGCAGTTTTCTAGAATTTGCGAAACTTAAAATACTTTATACAAAACTTAATTCTCGAGAGTACGTTTCTCAAACTCTATGCGTTTGGTCTTTATTACAGACAGATTTAACCACGGCGTAACATAGGTCGAGGTTAGAGTTGCAACATCAAGAGACAATCATCTCAGGCCTATACCTCAGGAGGCTTCAGTAGGTTTCTAGGTCACGACTGACAAGATACACGCCGATCTCATACACCGCGTTTCGGCCGAAATGTCTGTAAGAGTCTATTCTCCGGCAAGGTCGCTGGAACAGGTTATCGAATTACCCAGCGATAGACGGAGCGCATCGCAGAAGCCTCAAGGGCAACAACGGTAAAAAATGAAATAAAAAATCCTCAATGCGTGAATAAATCGTGCACTACTCAGTAACTAACAGAAAATCGACATACTTCAACAGAAGCATTTTCGCATTCTACAATTCTCGCAGAGCAACCCAATTCTTCTGTACGTTTCAGCCTTGTAAAAGTTCTGGCTGAGAAAATAAAGAGCACTTTCGTCTCAGTTAATTCTCCAATCGCCAAGGATCCACCACAACAAAAGAGCATTTTAAAATTCCGAACAGTTTGCGCGTTGATATTCTGAAGAACCATCGTATTCTTATATTTTTAATGTGGCGCCTTGGTAGTTTAGAAGAAAATTGTTGCAGGTGAATTTCGTGAATTCTGTTCTTAATTCATGTGCTTTTAGACTTTTTTGCCACTAACAATTACTACGTATTCTTTGTCTGGAAAAGAACATTTCTTGAACTCCCCGCGTCTCTTAAATACATTGATAATATCGGTCGATAACGCTTTTCCGTGTAAAACCTAGACGATAAAATATACTTCAATTATTACAGTAGTTTTCATCATTTAATACTAAACATGGCATCTACAAGGTATTTCTGGCGTATTACGTTGATTATACATTGCTCTATCAATAAAATCTTAATAAATTTTATTACTACTAGCCCGGTTCTATATCACAAACAACGCACAAGTTATTGGCACCGCCTAATACCGAACGAGACTCAACAGCATAGCCTTGGAATCTTAAACTTCTTAATTAGAAAAACTTTAGTGAATTAACTACGCTATAAGATAAAATGACATAATATTTTACCGTATAATAAACGTGCAATCTTATAAAAACGACAAGTAACATTATCTTTCGAGTATTACTCTAACGTGGTAGTCACATAATTTCACATGCAACCTCAAGTTGCTTCCTTAGCAACATCATTGGCGAAATCGCTTGAAGAATCTGGACATTTGCAGTTTTCAGTGACATTTCTTTGCTCTTTCTCTCAGCCATAATTCGCCAGCGCTTCAAAATTCAACAAGCGTATAAAAATTCCATTACCCCTGCAATCCGGACACAGCAAAGCGAAATTAAAACTTGTCTCGAACAGTGTACAGCTGAGAACGCTGACGCTGTGTCAACTAAGCTGAGCTGAGCTGAGCTCCTGTGCACGCCCTGCACACCTCTGGCCTACACTTGCACCCGACCGTTCCCCACTCGAAGACAGAAAAACTCTGACCGACCACACATACCACGGAGACAAGGAGCACTCTCGCAAAAAAATGCGAACTAGATTTGCAGCTAAGTACACGTAGCTTCGCCTCTGAGCATTAAAATTTTTGGAAAGAGGAAAATCGCGGATTTTCAATTTTCATCTTTTCAACACGAATAATCAAATGCTTTATAACACGCAACGTAAAATATTTACACTGATCAAGTTGATTAATGGGAAAAAATAGCATTTGGAAAACAATAAAGCTAGTAAAAGGAATTAAATTCAAAAGGTGCTATGTAACGAACAAAATAAATGTTACGCAAAAAATGCAGGGATATTTGACAAATGTTAACGCCTGACGAATTAATAAAAAAAAAACAAGCAGGAGAAAGGACTGGAGTATAGCGTTATTTGGGTTACGACAAAAACTACAGCTAATTCAGTTTATTAGTTGATTTGTAACAAATTAGCGTATTATTCCTAGTTGGATTCATAAGAATATTCTATACTTTCTAAATCATTGTTTAAAAGTAAAAATAGCTTCATACTGGAAACCAACTTAATGCTTGAAGCGTGATACCAAAATCTGGATATAAGGACCTAGGGCGCATCCTATCTTCGAGTTATGCATGTTGATGTATGCTGCACTATTGCGTAGGCTGGCTAGTCAATGCATATACAGAAGCTGATTTCTTGATAACATAAATCGACAAAATTCTCCATTTTTAGTCTTAAATATGTCGGATGTTTAAATTCTCTCTCTGGCAGCGCATTTAAGGGGGTTTCGTGTCAATGGCTTAGCTTTACCTTAGGGAACTATTTAGACTGAAAGGAACACAACAAATTTAGTATAATTTTTGATTCCCAATGCTACAAACAGAAAACATCGTACAATAGTGTATAACATTATGCTAGTACAACAAATACATCGTTAGATAAGAATTAATAACGGCGTCGAGTAACGAACTTACAGCATTAAGCATATTTTTCTAAATAAATATTCAATATCAAAGTTACGAATTTCTTGAATGAATCACTGCCCGACGATGAGTACGAAGGGTCCCTCAAATACGCGGAAAACGTACAGAAACTCGCCCCATCAAGACTGAGTCACAGCTGAAGCAAAAACGAGGAAGACGTTTGAGGGTGAATGTCCTTTACAGGGTGTCATCTACAATGAGTCATCTTCCTTCTATAAATTCAGCTCGCGAGTATTTGTCTTTAATCTAAGTACGAATGCTTCTAATAATGTTACGCATTTTTGGATGCATACAATCAGCTCCATATGTCACGACATTCCCTTTATTGTTAAAATAAAATATAAAGGCAAACAATGTAACTAATTAACACGAGAAAAGATTACATTAAGACATTTCTGGAGGCTTGAATTGTTGGGCACTCGACGCCTCTGTTACGAACCTTGATACGGATATCACGCCTAGATTTTCCTGAAATGAAACCACGAAGCCACTCTACTCTTGCATAATCCCTTTTATCATTAATTAACTGAAATGTCAGTTCAGCTATGTGGCGTACAGTATTCTATAAGCTACAGATCTAAAACTTCACTTCACAATTACTTTTATTTTCCGAAATATCTACCTTCCACATACGAGATCGTATCTTCGGTTGCATTTATACCCCTGAAGTTGACCTCGCTTTCTCAGGCAATTACACATGTATACGTTTGGATCTTCAAAGGGGTTTCAGGGAGTAATGCCACTTTTGCAAACCCTTTAAAAATCGATAATTTGCAAGAAAAAATGTAGATGATTGCCTCCAGACTAATTCGTAAATCAAATAGCTAGCTAATACACACAGCCTGATATTGACGAAATCACCTACGTATGTTATACAAACATGTGAAGAAAACGAGCAAGGGTCTAATGTTCGATACCGACTGCGTATTCCCCAGACTACATAGAGAGGTGGTTGAGGGTTCATTTAAAAGCACGAAGACGGTTTCATTTCCCCAGAGAATGTCCGCCATGCCGGGCTTTTTTTTTTTTATCTAATACTTTAACAACGAACTATAACGAGACCGCGATACCCCTTGCCACTACGCAGTTCCACCCTTATCACGAACCCTTCCGCACTTTTCCCCAACCACCGCTGCTGGCGTAGCCGCCTCTCTGGTCAGGTACCCGTCACGCCGGGTACAGAATGTCCGTCATGTCGGGCCTTTTTTAGTTTTCTAATAATTAACAATGAACTACAACGAGACCGTGACAGCCCTTCCCCTAACACCGTGTAGTTCCCCCCTTCTTCCCCAACCGCCGCCGCTGGCGTGGTCGCCCCGCTGGTCGGGCGTGCCGGGTCAACGGCCGCGTCGCGAAAGCTCGCAGAGGACGCCGCTGCCAGGGCACGCGAAGGCCGGCCGCCGGCGCCCGACAGCAGCGCCAGTCTGCTCGCCTCGGCGCGGCGAGAAAGCATCGCCGCTGGCGGAGAGTTCGCAGGGCGCGCCGCAACTTGCACACGAGCGGCCTCCACGTTTCAAAACGAGAACACGACGGACGACTAGAATGCACCTTCCAAGCGGAAGCGTGAGCTCACAGACAAAAAAACCGTTCGCAACGTAATCTATTTCCTCTGTAGAACACGTTAGCTACAAACTGTCTAATGTGGAAATGAAAGCATTATGAAATACTATTAAAATTAATAAATTTTTGGTTATTGAAGATCGCATCAACATATAGGTTATTAGCGACCACTAATGTGAATATGAAACGATATGGTGATAAGGGGCGAAAGGACGAAGACAAATACAACCATGTCCGAGGGGGAGTCGAACCCACGACTCTTCGGTCCGAGATAGCTCCGACACTACTGCCTTAGCGACCTTGGCTACCGAATCGGCAATTCATATCTTTATTAACCCTGAATATATTACTATTTATTGAAGAATCCTGAATTTTGCTTTAAATAAATCATTTTTACTGTAAAACTAGCACTAAATATTAGTCCTATTTTCGATGACGTTTCCCGATACTTCCTTTTCTTCATTCAATTACTATTTCTATTACTTCTTTTACAGAGTTATACAGTGTAAATAGAATACGAGCTAGAATAATGGAAAAATGTATCTAAAGGAAACAAGATGAACTCTTTTCAACAAATTTTAAAAAGAATCAATATATATCGCCCTTCCCTAATCTTTGAAAACTAAGAAAATATCCGGAACAATTTTTTCTTTTTTTTTCTCGTTATTCAGGCATAATAAATTTTCACACCTAAGAATCTGTCCTGATAAAAATTCTAACGAAGAAACGTATAATAGTAAAAAATTATGTAATATCAGATGGTATAAGCAGAAGAAGCTGATATGGATGGCCGAGGTGGCTAAGAGTGAGTACCGACTCAGCGCTTCGGTCCGAAGGGTCGCGGGTTCGAGTCCCGCCTTGGGCATGGCTGTTTGTCCCTTGACTTTGTGTGTGTGTTGTCGCGGAGGGCCTCGCGTTCTGCTGAGCCCAGATCAGAGGAGCCCGCAAGTGTTTGTCTAGTGTATGGTCGAATATGCGTCCCTTCGGGACGTAAAGGGCAACCGGCTGTCGGCTGATATAAGCCCTAGGGAAAAATAAGCAGAAGAAATAGTTCAAAGGAATTGCACACACCTTGCCCGCACTAAACATCTCAGCAGCTGTGGAAGTTTTCGTGAATTACACAACTTTATTAACAGATTTCTCGCATTTAATTCAAGGAATTCAAATCTAAGTTAAGCAGCACGAACGTAAAAGTAAATGCATTTATGGCAATGCTAGGAAACACAGTAGACATGAATAACAATGGTAATAAACAAATTACCTTAAGGATACCCCATTAGGGTTTTTTTCTAATCCGTTCATCTTCACACATCTCTGTTTTTGTATTTTTTTAAAATTCGTTTGCCCCATTTTTTCTCAATAACATATATAACAATACCACTTAATTACAAAATAATATAATTTCATCTTTTTTTATCCAAGCTTTTTCCTGTCTTGTAGAGGATGTCAAGCCGTGTGTTACGATATCTGCTCCAAAGACACTACCCCCTGGTCCGAAACCAGACCGTGACCTCGCCTTTGATAAAAAGCTAGTTCGTTACATCATCTCCCCGGTCTAGCCTTCGAGGGCGGCCTTCCGGGACGCACGGATGGGTGCCTCGGTTCAAATAAGACCACGCACCTCTTCCCGGTGCGGAGCGGCGTGGCGCAGCGGCCGAGGAGGAGTCCATGGCGGTGCGACGCCTGGGACGGGATCCCCCTTCGGAAACATTCGGCGCCGCCGAGAAGGAAACTACCGGAACAATCGAACGGGGATGCCACTCAAACGTATGCCCAGTCATCCACAGGTTTCCCCACGACATGAATCGCGTCACCGAGTCGTGATTTTATCTCTGGGATGGATGCGATACCATGAGGGGAAAATGAGGACTTAATTTACTCTCACGGTGATTACAACTGTTCAGGAACTAAATAAAAAGAATGGATGAGATATTCATTATAGCCTAAAGGATGCCTTTCACGGCTTCCTGAATTGTTTCTAAACAGTACTAAAGAGCTGATTTGATTAACTATAAGACGATATTTAAGACGATTTCGTGGTTAAAAAAATTAAGTCCATACGATATTATCCTATTTCACATCACTTTAGATATCATCACTGTAAACGAGCATTGAATTATTGGGTACTAATGAGTAATTAAATTTTACTTCATTTTCTAAGGGAAGGGACTATAAGTGTAATGTCCAGGTAACTTCATGTTTTCTAATAAAGAATTTATCTTCTATGCTGAATATAAAATTTATCATTTACGGATTCATAATTATTTATATCGTTTTCAATTCTGATAATGAATGACTAACTACTAAAGAAAATTAATAAAAACTTTATTTGTGAATGCGCGTCAACAGCTTCTGGGTAGGACGGAAGCTGTACCTCCAAAAGTCATTGATTAGGTTAATTCACAAGAGAAAACTTCAAGATATTACACAACTCTTACGTTTATACCGAAACAATTCACCGTACGCTTAGAATTTCACCTTCTACATGTTCGTACAGCTTCATTGTCAACCGAATGAATGGGTTTGCTTCGTGCATTTCAAAGCAATGATTCATTAAACATATCCAACGAGTTCTAGCTCCCGACTTCACAGACAGCGAGTCGCGTCTGCGTCCAGCGCAGAGGAATGCGTTGCAGGTGGCAGCTCGATCGCAACTTCCCTTCGTCTAAAGAGATTTCAGAACTCACGGTTCCAGAATTCCTTCCTTCTCTTTCCTCCGCCAACTGCTTCCATCTCCGTTTTCTTTAACTTGGCGGACCCTCATTAATTTAACATTGGATAATTCGAATTATCGCATAATTCCTAAAAAGATTTTGCTCTTTATAATTCTAATGCAAACCATTTAAAAATCGTTCAAATCGAATGTTTTAATTCTACGTTTCCATAATTCACAGAGATTTTACTTAAAAAACAAAATAAAACAACAACCACCCTGAATTTATTCTGAAGTTATGACGTCTAACTAATTTTGAGTTTAGGTTGTTGTACGATTCTTAAAATAGAACACCTATGAGGAAATACTAAATTGTCGCAGAGGCAACGAAATTTCGTGTTCAAATCATAACAGAACATCATCTTTCCGCAGTCATTCTTTGAACATTCAGCAGTTAAACTAGGGAGGAGAAAGATTAAAGGGTTTTGGGAAGTGGAAAGAAGGCCAACGAATATTATTGCTGAAGAAATGCATAACATCGACGTTTCAATATATTTCATGCGCAGGGCTGAACTCTTGTTCGTATTCCTATGCAAACAGTAATGAACATTTTTCGTCTCACTAATTAATATTTACGCTTTTAGGACCAACATACATCTAGGGTCATATTAATTTGTTTCACATTCTGGTGAACCTGCTTTCAACACTCTTCCTTCGTTTATGGCAATTGTTATCGTGAAGTCATTGTTAATCACATGCCTCGCAGCGTTGTCATGCGTGAGTCAACGAGGGGTAAAAAACTGCAGGTATGTTATTCATCTCACGATGCGAATCCCCGGGCTTCCCCTTACATGTGGATGGCTCAGCATTTTCAACTCGAATTGCAGGTTCTTATTCAGCTAGAGTTTGCAGGATAACGGGTGTATACGAAGGTTTTGCACTAACTAGAAGTTCCAAAAACGGCACCATCATTATGTTCTTTATAAAATAAAAAATCAAACCATGACTGTGAGCCTGGTAGCATAAAATTAAATTAAAATATTGAAGAGATATTAATTGTAATTTTTTATTCTACTTCATAATAGTTTCGAGAATATTCACAATTTTCTCGCCAACATGTCTAAACGAAATTAGGTGCTAAACTACTCAGGCAAATACTTTAATCAGAGTATAGATTACAATATCAGTATAATATTGCATTATGAATCGAAAATGAAAATAGTTCTTGATCATTCCCTTTATCATCAGAACGAACGTGTATCCTTAGTTTTACGAAAGTACAACCTATCAAAGGGAAATTGTCACAATAACCGCGATCTGTTTTATGGACATTTCACTGTAGTATAATTACGTTGCAACAAATGTCTACGTTTAAAAGATTGTACCGGGAGTTCGAATACTAAACTTCTTTAGATCACAATTTTGCGTAAATTACTTCACAACTTTGTTGTAAGACAATTTATTAGACAAATTATTATTCACAAGTACGAAGACTCACGTAGAAGACATTAGTAACACATTAGCATGGTTTCAATGCCACCCTCGAAGTCAAACACTATTTCGATAATATGTTCCTACAAACAAATACTTAAAGCATATTAATTTTCGAATGAAATCGACCGAGAACTTTCTTCTAGCAGACCTCTCCAACTCCGTTTTTACAAATTCAATTTTTAACACAATTAAACCTGAAGAATTTTACACCGGCAACATGGTACATGTATCCTTCAAAATATATTTTCTATTGACACGCAAGTCAGGGTCGAGACGCGAACAGTAAATATCTTTATAGTACGTAACTAACACAAATTCGTAATCTCGACACTGTTACGTCAAGACATACGCGCGTTCGCGACAGTGCCTGCATGAACGACGTCATTGAACACGTCGCTCGTTCGTTAAGTACCTGGTCACTCCGTCTCCGCCTCCTCTCCATGAGGAAGAAAGTGTCGGACAGGCTCCGTGGTGATGTCATGGTGTGCGAATCACGGAGGCCGTCACACAACCCATCGGCGGTCATCTGCTCCTTCGATGCAAGCGCGTCCGCACAGTTCGCGACAGCGGCCGCCCGCCCAGAATAGCGTTGCAGAGCCTCGGGCGATCACGTGGGACGACAAGGTGTCACTCACGGCCTCTTAGCGGCGCTCGCGACCTCACCTTGCGATGTATCGAACAAAATCGACTTGGTTCACTCTTTCAAACGTGGTGAATCTGATAACTGCCACGCCTTCACTCGGAATCCCGGTAAAAAACAATCACGAAAACTCGTCTTCAGTGAGTTCCAGATGTGTGAGACGGTACACACAAATCTTCCACAGTATTGAAGAGTACTCGCGAACAAACAAGTGAAGGCTTGTGTGGATTCTTTACTCCTTGCATCGAACGTTCACATGCTTCCAACTAGAGAGCGATTGCACTTCTAGCCGGGAGATCTTCGTGAGGAATTACCGACCCAGCTTCGCCCCTCCAATTACCACTTTCAAGGACGGGAAGCTAGGAACTTTCACCCCTCACCCTCGTTTCTGGCGTTTGGGAAACATCGGGAGGCATCCCAACGAATGAGAAGTCTGCGCTTATCGTCTCTAGTCGTGACGCGCTGTGACGTTCGCGTCGTGGTCACACTGCAAACACTGGGACTGCCCACGCACAACCAAGCGATTGTTCTGAACTGACCATTGCGATGATTGATAATTGAAGAGAATCAGTCACAAATTCCAAGAAAATACTTAAATACTAGCTCAATGTAACATATGTTTAAACTGCATCGGAATGAATGTCAATCTTTACTACAGTGCGAATTTTGAATATTATACAAAAAGCAATCTTCCAGGTGGAAAGTCCCTATTCGCTGACCGTGAAGGTTAGAAATATTTGCATTTATTATCTTTCATTTGTGATTTCTTCGTATTTTCAAGTTCGTATTCAACTGAATAATTTAAATAAAATATTAATTTATTATAAAAATCTAAATGCAAACGTTTGTGAGTCAATATTGTATCGGACTTCTTGCATTGTTTCCATTCTGTTCCCAGAACACTTAATCATCCCTCTATAGAGTGGTACATCAGGAGAAATTTCACAAGACGAATACAATTCGTGATCAAATTTATGATTTAAACATTAATATAATTTTAAGTCATGTTAATGATTAAATGAACTCGATGACACATCATACATTATTTGGACTAATACATGAAGAAAAATGGAGCGGGAGCGACTTTCGTATTCGACACAGCCTTGTGGCTTACTCTCATTTCACAGACATTTCCTGAAATAAATAGTTGCGTTTTTTGGAAGAAAAAAATATGGATTGGCAGGGCTCGTTTCCTTCTTGTGCTATTATGTATATTTCCCGGATGCACCATTATCAAAGACAGTACTGATTTTTTCCTTGTTCTGTAATGTTTTGCGCGGCGAAACGCACGTAAATGCTTGATTTCAAAGAGAAAAAATCAGAATTTTGCATGTGTGCAGCCTGTCGATACAAAGGAAATAGAAGCAATGGTGTGGAATTGAAAATAAATATAAATATCATTTATTTAATATACAACGTTTAATTTTAGAAACAAAGACAGAATTAAAAGGATCACCAATTTTCTATTGCAGATTCACCAGAATCCGTAAATGATAAGTCATACTTTCAAATAGTGACATGGCATTTGACTTGCACATGACACACATGACTATACAAATTAACATTGAGTTTATTTACAGAAAGAATTGAGAGAACAAATTGCATGGGGGTTAACATTATAATGTACGTAATTCCTGCATGAATGATAACATAAAAATGTTTCGAAGGATATATTCAAAATCTTTTGAGGTCGTGGAATTTCAAGCAGTAAGACAATATAAAGCAAGCTGAATCATTAGACAATATTTGACCTAAAAGCGTTGATCAATCCAGCTGTCAAGCTAAAATACGATTTTACTCGAACTATTACAACAAATTGAGTTCTCCATATAGGAATGGAATTTTTAAATATCCATCTCACAGTTACATTATCTGATGTAACTGCAGATTGATTGCTGTACTAATTATTCTGAGACCTAGTTTTATGTTTGTCAAAATTACACGAAAAACATTAACTACATATCAAATGCAACGAAGAAGCGAAATTTCCCGAACACCCCAGCAAAATTCGTGAATCATAAGTAGATGTCGGGTCAAAAGATCTATGATTATCTCATCACAACCTTGTCTCGAGTTTCTTCGATCGTTCGTCTGTTCAAAAATGCAGCACGATCGAGTTTCGTTTAAAGTTTAGAAAATGCGAATAAACTGAAAATCGTACATACATAGTTTTTAATGAATGCTATTTAGTGACACGACTGGTCGTGACTGCCTAACAAATGTACAGACGAAATGCCGAACGGTTAATTAAAACAGATCTCTTCGTTCGGACAATAACACCTTTTCTACAAGTTTTATGCCAATAATCTTGAGTAGATTTACACAACACCGAACATTCCACGACAACGAATCTCCAAAATTGTGAGACGGTTTCGCTTTCTTCCGTAATACACATTTCATTTTTCCAATACATGTACGAGCAAAATCAAATCGTAAGTTGTTACATCTCACTTTCTCTCTTAAATGTAACAGCAAATAATGCAAATGTAACAATTATATTTGCATCATTTAATGTTGCAAATAATAAAATTGAAAATACTTTGTAACATGACTTATAAAGTATTTTCTGCAATAAACCATACTGATGCAGGCATTAAGAGGAAAATTGAATCAATTTTTACTCTCCGGAATTGAACGAGGGCAATTTTAGCGTTTATTTAAGCAATGGCCCAAAACTGAACAAAATCCATTTTGAAGTCACTCAATCAATCGAGAGAACGCAATTACACGGCAATCATAGTTTTTTAGCATAAAAATAATTGTGCAATCGGCCCTCCGTTTATTTAATTTTTAACATGCACGATGCATTTCCATACTCTATATCTCTACATAAATCAAGTTTATAGATTTGTTATTAGAAATATGCTGAACGATTTCGCAGAGTTGTATTCCGTTGAGTGTCTTGCCAAATTGGTTATCCGGTTTGAATGACTGGTCCAACCTTGATTCTGAACAGTTACAGGTATGTTTTTAAATAAACACTCATGATTACATATTCACGGGGTACCTTCCTACTTCCTCGCTTGCTTACGTATTCGACTCGTCCAAATCCAAATAGGCGAGGAAAGTATGCAGAGCTGAATGGCGAAGGCGCTCTTTCGCTGCCGCAGCCGCTCTCCCCTGAAATCGAATCACGCCGAAAGCGCCGTTTGCCAGAGAAGCTGGCCAACAGCCCGCTACACTAGCGCCACCTTCTTGATGATCCTCGAAGGGTTGGCATCAGGGAAGTGTACGAGGTTACAAGTTGACCAAGGCGACACACGCTGACCGCAAGAGAAGACAAAATCGCGCCATGCGGATACACCAAATATGTGAATAATTGACGAGAAAGGTTGAAAAATCATATTGAAGGAAATGTGAAGCAAGATACTATTATGACAGAAGCTCTCTCATGACTCGCGGAGATAAATTTGCGGAAAATAATGTTATCAACGACAATAGCAATGTATTATTTTATAATATCGCACAGCACACCCTTACAACCCAAACGCGACTCTTTCGCGCATTTTCTCGCCGAGAGCTGACAGTCTTCGACATAAAATGGCTGCTGTCCTGATTCGAAACTTGAAGCTCGCGCGGCAAGTGGGTCAGGGCAGTCTGCCGGCCAACGTATCGTCTTCCGCGCAGTCCACAAGGATTCCCGAAAGCTAGTCGCTCGCTAGATGACTCTTCGCCGGCTAACACTCCTCACTGAAAAAGTGCTTCAGGCATAGATGTTTTAACCCTAGACATTAAGGTGGAAGGCAAACCAGCACAAATCGCAGGTCAATTAAAATCATTCATCATTTTAAATGTACCCAAATATCACTTATCTGTACGCGGCCGGAAATGGCACCAGAAGAAAAACAATAATACATCAAAGCTTTCCATGAGGACCGACCTGTTTAAAGCGTTACATTTAAAGAAGGATCGCTTACTGTGGCCCAAACATCTTCAAGCTTTGCTCGCAAGCCTGAATTGCGCCGGTTGTAAATTAGTGATAGCCACATTGCTCCAACAACGAGCGACGACGGGGCAGTCACAGATTTGCAATCAGCGCAAGCCAAGCTTGCGAGCGACATTTAAACGTTTAGAACCTTCCAAGGACCGTGCTTGAAAGCGTTTTTAACGTATTGAGGGCCCATTAAGGGCCCCCCATCCACTCTGACGCGACACGAACAAGCCAGGCTTATTCCAGGCGAGAGAAAGCGGTGGCGGCATATTTACAACCCGGCTTGCAGGCATCGCTTGACAGTCATCAGGACCTTTATAGCGAGCCTGGTTCCCTCCGGTGGCATTGTAATCCCACCACTACCTGCTCCATTATTCACACGGACAATTTTTTGAGGGGACATTAGACGCCGCGCCTCACCCGACTCGCGAGCCGGACTGGCGCGTGTATGGACACAAAGGGCTGATCACCCACCTGCAGCAGGGAGTGGCAGCTGCCCACCCTGTGGTTGCGGACGCCCTCCCATCGCACGCGCCTGTCCACCAGCACGTCCAGCGCCTTGGCCTGCAGCGCCCCGAGGCGGCCGCTATAAGCGTCCATGGCGACTGGCGGCGCGATCCGCCCCAACGCACGTCCGCGACTGACACACACATGCGACCGCAAACGCGACACGCCCGCCGCTCGCTATATCTGCGACTCCACCAACCAGCTCAGCGAGCGATAAACACTTCCTTTTTTACCGCCTTCCGATTCGGGCATTGAACAAATATTTAGAGAAGGATGAGGATGCTCACCGGTAGCGGTAGCTCAGTGCATCAACTGATGTCACTGCAGCGCCTCTAACCGGGAGGTCCTAGGTTCCCACTCTCCACGGCGGCAGGATTTTCGACACTAGCTTTTCAGCTAGGTCGAATTCAGCTGCTGTCTGGAGGAGAATTCTAGCGGCCGGCTGCTCTGATCGGTAGTTTTCCGTGGTTTCTCCGATCAACCCCAGGCGAATGCCGGAGCAGTACCCTACCAAACGGGCGACGGACCGCGTGCGATCTGTCCTTCCTCTTCCTTGTCCTATCCTCTCCCCTTACACACACACACTTACACTAACATGCACTACACTACCACATATTCCGGGAGACCGATCGGGAGCTTAGAGCTTGTCCCGGCTGGGGCGGTGCCCCGGTGGTGGGAGAGTCCTGGTTAGGGGGAAACCGCACTAGCCGACGGTAGGTCGGCGCCGGATCTCGCCATCCAGCGGGGGAAGATCACCGCCATCTCCCGAGAAAAAAGCATGCACTACACTAACGGGACTAATGACCGAAGTAGTTGACGCGCCCGGAAACACGAAAAAATCAATCAATCAATCAATGAGGATGCTCTCCGAAATTTAACACTCTTTGTAATGAATCGATGAAAACTCGTTACTCTAAATAGGGTATCTGCTTGTATAGAAAGATTCTGTGCAACGTTTTGTGTGAAGACCGACTTCCCGTTTCCTATTTTGCCACGCTATATTTATGTGCTCCATATAAATTGAGTTACTTCTCACACTTTATCCGTTTCCTTTTTTGCAATGTGAAACTTTCTGAAACCTGAAAAGTCATTCTACCGTCACCTCGGCCACCTTCATGCCCTTGTGTGTGTCACTGGCTCGTGATATTTGGCCAAATTGTTAAGACCCCAAGTGGGATCTTTTACTCCCTCATTTCTGTTTCGATGGTTTAATAATTTATCTACACGCAATGTATTTTTATAATTTTACATTTGGCTTTTTAATTAACTTTATTAAAATGGTATTTACTTTGATTTTCACATTTTGTATTCTGCAAGACATCCTGTGATCCAATTGTATTAAAACTCGTGTACAATATTAATAAACATATTTTACTTAATTCCACAATGACATTTTGAAGCGAAAAAAACATTTCAATTTCCTTGAAATAAATTTGTAATCATACAAGTTATTCCATTACCTGCATAATCATGTAATACTTTCCCGAAGATTCAACGCCCTTTGGCCTATATATAAAATGCTAGGGATTGCTGATAATTTTTGATAATTTCGGAAACACAAAACCCTCTAAGTGTGCTACCGCCGGATAAGGCTTTACTCCCCAGTTCTCAATCCAACACATTTAAGACGAAAGAAATAGAAGTTTACAGATTATGGCGTAGGGAACGGGTTGCTACTACAACGTAGTTTAAAATCGTGCGTAACCCCGAAACGATGTATCCTAGGACCCTTAAAAACGGGTTTTTGTGTCCCGAAGGGGAAGGATTTTTAAGGAACCAGATCAGTTTTGGGAGTGGTGAAATGACAGGGGACATGCAGGATCAGGTGGGAACATACGAGAATCATGGCCCCATCTGAAATGTAAGTTCTTAAGCAGTATTCTATAAAATGAGACCTTTTGAACTTTATAAAACATTTTTGGAGATTTGGCCCTTTTGGTGAACCCCAATTCCATAGCATGGGTGGGCAGATATGAGGGGTCACTCGACAACTGTGAATAAATTGAAGAAATACAGACAAATAATATTCCATAATACAATGAAAGTGACTGTATTTGATTTTCAGTGAATTTTAATCATGAGGCTTAGCAATATTAGAATATTTACACAATCAGCAGGGCGCATTCTGCCGTATCACACAGTTGAGAGGCTGACTGTTTGAAGTTAGGATCCAATATGAAGTTTTTTTCTCTTATACAATAATAATAATTTACAAAGTGTGGAATGTTCGTAAGGGTCGTGATAGTATTAAATTATAGTAAGTCTCTCTACGAACATTACCAATGACGAACCGGGATAATAGAGAAGAGCTAACGGCCGCTTTTCATTGCATACTCTGTGTACGAACCAAAAAAAAACCTGGCTTGTGATGTTTATTTAAGCGTAATTTAATACATACACAAGTAGGAAGGGAAAATTCAACGACGATACGCAAAAGAAAAAGGGAGATGTACATGAATGATCTTCAGATAATGACGAATCCTGAAGACATCAATCGATTTCATTGAAAGCACCAACAGGTGGAACTACGAAATTCTTCTACTCGTTCACAGTCACGCACGGACCATGAGATCACCACCCAGTTCGCTTCTAATCCCTGACGCCGCGGACACCGGGTTCCGCAATGGCAATGACGCAAAACTGCATTCTCTTTGACGCAAGGCACGGTCTCGCAGCAGGCGACATTGCATTAAAGGTTAAAACACACTGCGTTACATTTTTTTATTTTCAATTTCTTCCCCATAATGTGAGAAAGATCCCAACTTTTTTTAATTTTATTAGCTTCTTTAACATCACGCAGAGAACATTTGTCGTCACCTCTAGTGACTGCGGCCATTATACTCCAAAACGCATTTAAATTAGTCACGCATAATAATCTGTAAGCCTAATAGCGGAAGATCTGTCGCGTAACTTGTTTCAAGTTTTCATTCATAAATGGTGGACATAAATTCCCATCGATTCAATGCTTTTCACCCACTCGCAAGCAGATCATCGCAAAAAATAGAAAATGTCGGAATGGGATAAGAAACATTTATACAAGGGAAATGATAGTTTTGCATGCAAGTTAAAACAATGTTCTTTCGCCATTGAAGTACGCAACAAGGAAGCATCGCAGGCTGGCTAGGAGATAATCCACGCGTTTTTAAATTCCGGAAACGAGGCTCTTCAATACGTTTACGCACACAGTAGAAAATGTGCAGTTCGACCAACAGGATTCAGGATATTGCTTAATACCATTTTGTGGTTAATACGTAACTAAGAAGGTTTATTTCACGATCTATCTATCTCGGTCCACGTTTCGGTCACCGGTTATTTCCAGAATCTATCACAATTTCAAACTTCAACCGCAATGTGGTACCGGTGCTAAGGCAAATGCGACTGATTTTGATCGATTTCTCGAGGAATGCTTTCAAAATTTCACACTCATTAAGAAGCGTGAAAAAACCGTTAAATTTGCAATTAACATAAGACATTAGGTTATCTGACAGCGCAAACGTTAGCTTGTATTCAATTATCTGCGCGTAAACGTCACTGGCGAGAATGTTGACTGAAGCACTCAGTTGTGAAACAGGAACGCGACCCGACGGGAGGTGAGCGTCGCAGCGACAATACATTAACGAGGACCGGTGGAAGACATGGACACTCCACGCTCGAGAAGTTTTTGAATACACGGCGATCAGACCTAAATTTCGTGTCTTAAATTTAAAATTAAATCTATTTTCATGTAATTTGTTTACGACCTATTTCATTACTTACGAGATGTACGCAATAAAATAATTTTGTAAACAGCTTTCGCGTCTTTTTGGAATCTTCTTTTTAGAAACAATCCTATACAGAGTACGAAATTATAATAGTATATATTTATATTTGTTCCGTTCTGTCTACCTCAGATATTCACGTTGAGCCGCCTAGCACAGAGCGGAAGAAGGGAAAGTGGCGGCGTGGGTCTCCAACGCCAGAGCATCTCGGGGACAGTGATCTCAGAGAGATGCAAGTTGTACACTGGGGCGACGAAAAGCTCAAGTACAAGGCATTTCTTCTACGAAAATTAAGAATCAAAAGGAATTGTCTACATGAAAGAAAGGTCTGAACGATACCGTCTACAAACTACGACACAACAAATTATGGTGACCTGGCTAGCCGCCATGACTGATGTGCACGCGCCTCAGCTACAGGGTCGCGGATTCGAATCTCGCCCTCGGGCATGGGTGTTAGCCTGTGCTGTGGTATGGTGGGGGATCTCCCAACCGCCAAGCACCTCCTTTCAACCCCCTAGAGTAAGGGCTTGAGGCAGCTGCGCTTAAGAACGCTTTACACCAAGGCTGTGGGTGTGAATCCTGCTAAAGGCATGGATGTATGCAGTAGCATGGTGAGACAGACCCAACTACCGAGCATCACCCTCTTAACCCACTTCCTTTCCACTCCAGACTTAAGATACCCTCCCTCAAAGTGTCTACATGGCAGAGATGGGTCTAGGCAGGAATAATAACCCAAGTGACACACGGAAACGTGCCTATGGGCCATCGCCGACAGCCATGGTACCATTCCGACGAAGCAGAATGTCGAGATGGGCAGGTAGCTCAGATAATTCAAAAGCTAAAAAGTGACCTAATCAAAATATCTAACGTGGGACAGACTTACGACAGAACACAGAACGATACTTTACTGACTAATTTATCAAAGAAATATAAATTTCACATTAGTGTCCACGATTTCATTTAGTTATGCTGCAAAAGTCACATTTCCTTTGCCGAGATTTTAGTTTTCTGCAGTACAGGTCTCATGTAAATCGAGAGATGAATCTTAAAATAAAGTTTGATTGTGCGTAAGCTAAAAATTAAATTGCCATTTGTTTGTGAACCAAATAAAACTCTAAAAGGCAAAATCAGACCTGTAAAACAGAACTTGACTGTATTCATTTACATTCGCTTTATTTGTGTCTCAAACAATTTGGTAATATATTCGTGCAGGCAGAAGCCACATCGGCTCCACTGTGCCTCGTTACGCCTACAGAGACGCCAGCCCCAACCCGGACGCGCCGCTTGCGGAGAAAGTGGCCTCGCCGCAGACGACGGGCGGAAGGGGTGAGCCCGCCCTCCCCGTCTGAGCGCGCGCACCAACGGGAAAAGGTCGTTCTCGCCATCCTCCAGGTGGTAGGATAATGGATCGGTCAATTAATGAATTATATTAGTTTGCCAACGTTTCCGAATATTAATTCCTTCATCAGGGCTTACTAATACATATACTGGTAAGCCCTTATGAAGGAATTAAATATTCCGAAACGTTGGCAAACTAATATAATTCATTAATTGACCGATCCCGTGATCCATTATCCTACTACTTATTAACGGTCGTGATTTCTACAATGATCCTCCAGGTGACTCAAATTTTAAGTTATGTATGTTGAGATTGCTCCCTTTTTTATTAGAGCTAATTTTTTTTTCATGTTGGGGATACTGAACACAGAGGAAAAAATGTTTTAAATGTTTGTTTTTTTTAAGAATAACATTCATTATTGACAAATGTATTACAGAACATTGCAGAACTACTGAAGTCCAAATTAAAACCTACAAAATTCAAACAGCTTATGAACACACAAATAACATGAAGTTTCATAAGAATTCAATATTACTTTCACGTCTGATGCTACATTAAATTACAATGGATTCCACCGTTCCTGTGTTCGAATGTTGTGTGCCATTTTGTTTCCCTCTTGACGTCTGCAATTTCCCCAGCTGGACTTGCCTGATTAGAATGATTCCTGCCAAACGTGTTGAGCAACACCCTTCAGGAGCACAGCAAATACAGGTTTCCTTCAATCCATGATTCATCCCAGATTGCCCCGCCCTCGGAGCTTGGTATATATAAGAAGCAGGGTGACTCACAATTACCTACGGATCCATGGGATGGGAGTTCTGTTACCCATAATGATGACTTTTGTGCGTACGGGAATTTGGAATTTGTTTTCGTTTTAAATGATCAAAGAAATATTACACTGGCAATATGAAGGGACAGCGGTGTAAGATGCACTTTCCATATTAGCGAAGAGAAATGTTGCTGACGCATGATAATATAAGATACAATGAATGGCATTTTAGACGACAAGTTCACGATAAAGCGGACGGAATTCTGAGAAGTGTCGCAAACTCTATACGGACGTATCGCGATTGCATCCCGCGGTCAACTTTTCCTAAGCCTTTTACCTGCCTCCTCCAAATGGCATAGCCCGAATGGATCGCGTTCGTTTTCCTTGTGAGGACAAGGAAGAACTCGTCTAAACACCATTGTTTGGAAGATTGCTCTCTGCATAAATGCTCCTTTTGAAGTTGTTCATTGTGTCTTTCTCTAATATTGCACTAGTGAAATAGAGTAAGGAAAGCTTGTTACATTAGGACTTAAATACAGTGCGCCAGGAAAATAAGTCTCTCCGCAGAGGCTCCTTGCTGTGTGCAACAGAAATTATGTTATAGTACGAGCTGCAGCTTGAAGATGCAAATTGTGTACTCATCACAATCATAATAGATGCTGCATAATAGATGTTGTTCCCTTCACTTGTTTCCCAGTGATCTGGTTGCTACCAGAAAATTCAGATTTTAATAGGATGCCCTGATTCGGTTCACTGCAGAGAGATTTTCCTGGCACACTGTACCATGGGATGTTCTTAATTTACTGAAACTGATTTCTACATACATCGCGGGCTGCTTCAAGGAAGAGTGACAAGGTGGTAATGATCTTCCCTTAAAATATGCAGATTTAAAATAATTACATTTTATTTAGATAACATACACAGTTCCTATCATTCTGCGACGTTCACCTGTTTTCGATGGGTTTTCTCGACTGGTGCGAGAAAACCCATTTGCATAACGCATGAATGGAAACTTAACTACATTGTTTCCTTCATCCCCCTCCCGAACCACCGGCCGGGATGCAGTCGGGCTGAGGCTTCACCCACAAGTGAAAGAGGATTAGCCAGGAAGAAAGTGCGAGGGAAAACGGGCGATTCCTGTCAAAACTAGGCGCGTCACTTCCGCTGTTTCCCCACGCCCATCCCTTAGGCATAGGTTCAACTTCCCCTTCGTGGCGCCGAACAGGCGGCGTCTGGTCGTGCGTTTCGGGCGTTGTGGCACCACGGGCCGCCTCAATTGTCCTCGCTGGCGAGAATACGCTTAACGTTTTGCAAGAACAGAACATTATATACGACTTATACCGTCAAGTAACTGACTTCCAGGTGTGTGAAGGCAATTTTATAATAATATACCCTGTAAAATAATTAGTTTGCTGACATCACCCTTTGTAGCGTTGACACACTGAATGCAAAGGCAGAGCTTAAAATATGAGTGTGTCCCTGGAATCTACGAAAACTCTGGAACTATTTTCAAGAGTTTCTTTTATTATCAATTTTGATTGCCCACAATTTCCCGTATTTCAAACTCAATCTTAGTCATTACTCAATTCAATCTTAGTCACTCTTCTTGCCCTCTACAACTATAGAATCTTTCAAATTACAGCACCTTAGGCTCAAGAAATTTACGAGAAATCACATCTTGCAACGAAACATACGCGTTAGGTTCTTTGTCCTGCTATGGCAGGTGGCAAGGTCTCGTCTCTGTCATCAATCTTCATATTAAATAATAGAGGACTGAGATCAACACTAAAATAAAGATGCGCGGTTCCTACAGGGAATCCCCAAACATCACTTTCGGAAGCTTAGAAGAGCGCGAGGTTGTTTGGGAAGACCAGTTTGGAGCTAGAGTCCCGTATGTTTTCGCGGCCTACACACGGCTCCGTGGACCCGCGGAAACACCCAGCACGTACGAAAGGCGGAGAAACAAAATTAAGCCCAATTCGGCACCAAAGAATATACAGAATAATTACGTAAAAAAGAAACAAAATAACTTGTGATGGCTGAAGGCCGCTGACGCGAGTGGAACCATTTAATGAGGAGATTTACGACACGATTACGAACACCACAGCATGTAGATGAAGATTTTGATAGTTAAGAACAAAGGTAAGAATAAAATGAAGCAGATCAAAGTGAAGGAAGGAATATAACAAATGATTAACAGAAACAGCTGAGAAGAAAACAAGAAAAGGGAAAGAAAAGAAGGAAGCTGATTCATTGTTAGTGATCCCGGGTGCGTCAACTGCTAAGGTCATTAGTCCCGTAGGTTAGTTTAGTTCCGTAAGTTAGTCTAGTCCCGTAGGTTAGTTTAGTCCCGTAAGTTAGTTTAGTCCAGTAGTTAAGTAAGTTTTTTTTCGTCGAGAGGTTGGCGGTGATCTTCCCTCGCTGGATGGCGAGACCCGGCGCCGACCTACGGCGGATTGTGCGTATTTTCCCAAACGAGGTATCTCCCACCAGCAGGGCACCTCCCCAGCTGGGACAAGCTCTAAGCTCCCGATCGGTCTCCCGGTTTGTGAGGTAATCTAGTGCGTGTTAGTGTGTGTGTGTAACGAAGGGGTGAGGGTAAAACCAGGAAGAGGAAGGAAAGATCGCGCGCAGTTCGTAGAGCGTTTGTTAGGGTACTGGTCCGACATTCGCCTGGTGTTGATCGGTCGGAGAAAACACACACACACAAAAAAATACCGATCAGAGCAGCCGGCCGCTAGAATTCTCCAGCAGACAGTGACTTCATCCAACCTAGTAGACAAGCTAATGTAAATCCTCGCACACGCTGGACTCGAACCTAGGAGCTCCCGGTCAGGGGCAATGCAGTGACATTAATTGATACCTGATGAAGAAGGGGGGGAAACAAGAAAAGCAAGAGAGCGTGGAAGAAAATAACGAGGAAACAAAGACTTGATCGCACGTAGCGACTGGAGTGCAGCCGCGCCGCGACCTCGCCCTTGCCGGCGCGCCGGCGGGGCACCGGAAGCGCGCCCCAGCGCCTGCGCGGAGCGCTCCGCCTACCGCACCAGCCCGTCCGTCATGCGCGCCAACAATCAACGCTTGGAACTGCACTCCGCCTGCCGCTTGCCACACAGCGTCGGCAGACGGGGCGCCGATGTGGGAGGTCGCAGGGCACGCGACGACAACTCCTGCTTTTTTCTTTCTTTCCCCCCTCCCTCCCAGTGGTGACATCAGCCACCCCTTTCAGCAAATTACTTGGCGCGCTTAAATTTTGAGTCTTCATGAAAATCTAATCTTCAAAAATGATTTGGTTTTTTCCAAACGTCTTTCTATCCCTCACCAACACCCGCCTAACGTTTTAAAATTCGCAACTCAATTTGAAACCCGCTGTTTTTTTACGAGATGTTCTACATACTCAACATTATTACACTCCTATGCACCATTATATTCCTCGACGCACCGCATGAATTACAAAACAAGCCGAAATAATCCAAAGTTGTCCGAGTATTTATTAATCGCACCCGTGAATTAGATTGGAAAGGGAATGAATTCTATGGTGTAAAATGGAAGTAATTTTCTTTATCTCCACAGCACTCCCCCCGCTCCGCGTCGACATGTTCCATTCCGTCCCTTTGTACTCCGCTCCGCTCCAGCGCGCCACGCCCCGCCCGCAATGTCCCACAACCAATTCTCTCCGCTACCTCCTCCCCGCCCCTGCCACCTCGCGGACGATTACGCTGGGCCGACCAGCCCCTGCCCACCCTGCTGCAACGCAGTCCCTACATACATAACCGCAGGGCGGGTTGTAATAAATGAACATTTGTTACAAAATACTTTGGCGAAATTTTCAATCGCCAGACCCCTTCTTGTTTTTCGCTCGGTCGAAATTATTCGTGCAAAATTTGGTCCGGATTCTCGTTTTATTCCAGAACAAATAGACACACACAAAACAAACATGTTTTAAAAGATTACCAAAAAAATTGTAGTTCGGAGAATTTTTTAAAATCTAAATTTCAAAATTTTGAACGTCAGGTGAAAACAATTTCGATAATATTCACACTATTGAAAGACCAGGTCTGTCCGCATTAAATGAAGAACTGAACAGAAGAAATTCCTTTGCCGTAAAATAACAAATTGCCTGAAAACATTAAATAACCCTGAAAACAAAAACAAGAAATGAAATACAATTCGTCTTTTCTAAACAATATCAACTTCTATCTACTCATAATTTCCTGCCAATCTGCCCACTTAATCACATTATTCAATACACCTATGTTTAAGGCCAAGAGAATATCACGGGCGGAGGAACCATAGAGGTGTTTCGTTATCTCGCGAGAAGTCAAAGCATTTCCCCGGGCTAGATAAAATTCTCATTCGCGCAGGAATCTTGCGCGAGCGACGCAACTCGTGTAGTTCCATTCACGCACTCCACGCGAGAGGAGACTCATTGCCCAAACACACACTCCATGAGAGGAAGACATCGTGCAAGGCCATCAGCGTACGCGCGCCTTCGCTGTTTGCCTTGCTCGCAAGTGACAGTGTGGCTGTTACTTCGGCGCAATGGTCGAGGAGCACACACGAATTCCTCACGGACACCCTGCTTTGGGCTCTGCTTACGCATTGCATTTCTCAACTTGTTGGTTGTACGAGAAGTACCGTCCTGAGTTTTCAATCAGTGGTTCGCTCGTCCATACGGCATTACCTATAATCTGACTACTACCGATGTTGGTATTCCTTTACATTTGTTTACAAAT
This sequence comes from Teleogryllus occipitalis, assembly GCA_011170035.1. NCBI lineage: Eukaryota > Metazoa > Arthropoda > Insecta > Orthoptera > Gryllidae > Teleogryllus > Teleogryllus occipitalis. The sequence goes on along the minus strand of BLKR01003204.1, from coordinate 8,021 downwards.
ATTAGAAAGATCTACAAGGAAGTTTCTAAGTAATATATTACGTCGGAAGAAAGCGACTGAAATTCAATGGACATATTTCTCTAAACTGTTCCCCTTCGTTTTCAAATAACACGAACTGTAAAGAAAGAGGAAACACGCATTCGAATAAACATATGAATTACAAAGAACATTGACCACCTTGTCCCGAGAGCAGAATCTAAACATTACATCCTACTTGTGTTGTACTTCAAGAAATGGTTTCCTCTAACTACGGGTAGACCCCGTTATTGCAACGGCTGAACGGTAGGCGTACAGGTTCCTAAGTAGTTCGTGGCCGGCGAGTGAATAGAAAGACTGTCAACTCACCGATCGTCAAGACGAATCCATTCATCACTTCAAATCCCATTATTTTTAAATAACAATTGCATTCATTAGTGAATTAAAACCTAATATCCCCATCAACGGCACTGACAACGGCAATGTCAGTAGACTTTATACCGATCCTAAGAGAAATCTAGGCGAAACAGTTAGTTTAATATTTCAAGTTTAAGTGTGAGAAGAAATACGAAACAGTTTGCCCAGCAAAAACATACAATGTCATCTAATTAACAAAATATTTCATATTTCAAATAGCAAATGCATGTTATGCAGACGTTATTTTCTGTCACTGTTAAAATGCATACAAGAGTTAAATAGCAAAATTTTCACTTCATTTTGGATTGCAAAGCGAAACATATTTTACAAACGTTTGCATGAAAGAATAGAAACTCAAAGTAGATAATCTCACGAATTAATGAATCCTGGGAAAAATCCCACAAGCGTTAACGAGCATTGTGCAGGAATTGCGACGTTTTAATTCCGCAACGCAGACGGGAATGAAACCGTAGGGCGAGGTGTCTTGGGGAGATCGCATTTCTCGTGATCAGTTCCTGGGAGGAAGTAGACGAACCCTACAAAAAACACTGCTGAGACTGACACCTCGCGAAGTATAATATAATACATTTAAGTATAAATAAAATATTTCGGAATCTTCACGCCTTTGCAAAGCAGGTTCATCATCCCTTAATCCACTGAGCAAGAGCTGAAATGACCTTCTCTTCTCGACTGTGAGGTAAGCTTTTTGTCTCCTCTAAACGGCAAGGATTTCTCTTAGTTACGAAGTTAAATTCATAAATATACAAAATGTTACCTCCGTATGTAACTATTTATATGTAACAAGTTCAGAAGCAACTGCATACGAATTGTGGCCCTTTTAGTTAATTCAAAATTCATTATGACACATTCACAATTTTTTGTGTAGACGATTAATCTTGACTCACATTACGATTAAACGAGATTAATCTTGACTCACATTACGATTAAACGAGATTAATCTTGACTCACATTTCGAAGCAGAATATCAACAACAACAAAATTGTGACCAAAATTTGGTTTCATAGGATTGATTTTATAGGATCTGAGCCAATTATCTCTCTTTTCTAATTACTAAGCATGATTACGATTATTAATAAAAAATTAAAATCTTATTACACCCAAGCTTGAGCATTCCCTATCTGTTCAAATAAAAGGTAAACTTTGGGCGTACATTATTCTTCACTTACAACACACCCCTTCGTTTCTTTGTATATTTCAATAAAGGGCATTGCATTTAGTCTCTGAATGTAGGTCTCTGAAATATTCCTAATGGTTTATAGAGGACAAATTTGTAACATTTTATAGCAATTGTTTTACATAAATTTCCATATTTCCATACACTCCCTATTACATAAAATGACAATTCCTGAATATCATGCTCATCCACTACATTTACACATCACACACAAAGCAATAAATAAGATAAACCCGAAAACATTACTGGAATGTCAACTTCGTAATGCAACGCAATTAGGAGATACCGCTCTTTTGTGTGAAAAACAACTATTATGTACATTTCACAGAGGAAGTGTTTGACTCGGAAACTCCATAATGGAATGATAACGCATGGGCGTTTTCTCAACCTCAGTTTGTAAAATGTTTTTCCATTATAAAATCTCCAGTCAAGAACCAGAAACCAACGCTTTTCGGATCATGAGTTTCACTCATACCAATGAAAGAATGCGATTGACTCGACTGTATTCTCGATGTCTCAGAGGACGCACTATTAAAATAAGGTTGCAACAATCCCTTATTCAAAATAACAATTATTGAACTGAACGATTGACATTAGGACTATCTGAGCACGGGAAATAATGAATTTCCATGGCAATAATAACGAGCATTTCAAGAATCAATCCCACGCTCGTTTGAATGGGGCCCCATGTGGCACGTTCTTGACATTTCGCCGATATTGCGACATACACAGGACTGCGGATGCTTGACAGTCGTCAGCACTTTCAAGTCAATCAGATTGTCTTTTCGTTGACACGGAATATATTACCGTCTGCAATTTCTATTGCAGATAACATTTGCACCAATCACCACGCTCAACGCCAAAAGACACGTTTACTTGAGCCCTCGCATCATACATTTTCCTAGTGACAAAAAGCAAATTCAGAGATTGTTTTGCTTCAGTAAACTTACATCCCCCTCTTTCTCCTATCCCAGATGAGTCAATCAATTTTAATAAGAGCCCAAACGTCAATCGCATTCCTTCATGAGCACGCGCGAGCCACTTCTGGTTCCACTTCCCTGCGGGCGCAGCTGATCGCGCGCGGCGCGAGGCCACTGGGGCACCACTCACCGGGGCTGCTCAGCGGGCGCAGGTGGTCTTCTTGTCTTCAGCGCCCGGGCGGCGCCTGCGGCTCGCCGGTGGCGTACTCCTCGGGCGCCCAGGCCGCCTGGGGGCTGGCAGGCCGCTGTGACCGCGTGCGCATGCCCTGGAGCGGGAGCGGGCCGTCCAGCGCGTGTGCGAGGCGGGAGAGCGCGCGAGGGAGGACGGGCAAGCGCAAGGCGGAGCGTCGTAGCGCGCCCACGGCCGGCCGGCGGGAGAGCACTGAAGAGGCGCGCCGCCTCCGCGCCGGTTTTACGGGTCTCCGCCGCGGCCCGACGCCGTCGCCAGGCTTGCCAACCGCGAGGAACGCGCACCGAAGGACGAAGAAGCAGGTGGCAAAGAAGTCTGGAAGCAGACTGGGTCCTTCGAATCTGCCGGCTCCGTCACGTGTCAAATGTTCATGGACGAACTTACGACGGTTCAACTAGCTGAATATTACAATTGTTTTCTTCATTACCACCTCGTCATTCACATAATATATTTTGTTCGCAATACTAAAATTTACTTCATTGGCTTCAAGCAGCATTTAACAAATAAAAAACAACAAAAAGCGTCCACGCATTATCCAGCCGCAAAAACACATTTGGGATACCAACGAACGACTGTGCTTCCCCAGCAAATGTACTGAAAGAGCTCGCCCGCAATGAAAATACGGAGACTTTCACCGGTCACTGACTAAACAAGTTTACATTGCCGGTGCAAACAACGCTGTATGAAAACCTTTCCTAAAAAATCAAACAAAAACCAAACTTTATGATTATTTCAAGCTGAACGTATCGCTGTCGAAATTAGAAACACATTTTCGGGATGCCAACGAAAGCAATTGGCCAGAGGCTGCGACTAGTACTTGTGGTGAATTCGAAACGAGAGCCGAAACGAACCTTCCCCAATGAAGGAAGTAATAATGCGAGCAAACATTTGGATTCGCAACTCTTATCTACACTTCCAAAAAGCCTAGTCCTTTTACCATATTCTGGCTTTACATAGTCTTTCCATTACGAATAGATTTCAAGTGATGAATTTTAATATATGCACCAATATACCACACAAGAGATATCGTAAGTTTTAAGCAGCTTTCAGCAGAGTTCAAGATTGACTGGACAGTATTTTCCTTTTACACGAGTATTCCTATATTCAGGATACGAATTAGTAATTTTCTCCTCGGGGGTTGAAAAATAAAAGAGGGAACAATCAGAGGTACCAGACGAAACAAGTGCCAGTCAAGTCTGCTATTGACTAGTCAACGGATTGGAGAGTGAAACAAATACCATCTTCCTTTATGGCGTAGTCTGAGTGAATCATAAAAAAACTGTTGGAAATGTTTCCTCTCCTATTTACTTGATTTGAATTATTTAGAGTATAAATCGTATATGTACCTTAGAAATGAAGAGTGATCTGGCAGAGACAAAAAATACTTCTCTCGAAGGGGGCATCAAAGTCTCCACGAGGGGATGATGCCCGACATTCTCTCGTCAATTCGCAGCCTGGCTATGTTATTTATCGTACCACAGATCAGCGTGTGTGTGGTTATGTTTTATGTTGTAGTGAGATACTATCGTTTATGTCGTATGTCGGGATCGAGCGTGACGTCATCTCCAACGTAGTTGGTGTAGTGGGGGTCAGAATGCTGGAGTGAGTGTCGTGGTACAATGGCAAGGTAGAATGTCATGAGGAGGGGGGATGCGTGGACAGGCGTGGCGTTGAGTGGCGTGGCGTTGAGTGGCGTGGCGTTGAGTGGCGTGGTGTTGTTCTGTTATTGTATGGTGTTGTGTAGTAGAAAAGCGTGGGTATGTGCGGAGTAATGATGCATAATATATGATGATAAAATGGAATGTAATAATGGATAATGAATAGTAGGCTTGAAATGTGTAATATGTGGCAAAATATTCAGAACTGGATTATCGGGGCCCTAAGCAAGACCAACCAATGGAGCCACCAATAATAATAATAATAATAATAATAATAATAATAATAATAATAATAATAATAATAACATACAACCGATAATCATGTCCACTACAGGATTAATCTCAAAACACACAGTGCACGCAATTCAAGTGTTGGAATCACCATTTTCATGCATAGAGCAAATGCAGAAAGCAGTAACACTGAACAGCTGCAGAATAGTAAAAAAATTCCTGTGATGTACTACTGATTTGAAACGATTGATTGAAAGGTCTTGAGAGTAACGTTCGTTCGTGTCTTGTCTCTGCGAGATCGTCCGAACGTAGACCAGCAATGGTCAGGTGAATGTCCCTGCACATAGCGCAGAGAGTGAAACATTCGGAATAATAATAATAATAATAATAATAATAATAATAATAATAATAATAATAATAATAATAATAATAATAATAATTTGCACCAAACGAAGATGAAAATAAAAAGTCTCTCTCATTGCAATTAAAAATGTAATATTAAAATACTTTGCACCCACACAAATATTTTTACAATTATTATTATTATACTGACACACTTTCAGCACAAAACCAAATCGTATCAAAATGACTGGGAGCCTCTAAGCACGGGCTCCGTCTGTCTAGGCATTCATTCACTTTCGGGATAAGGCGATGGTAGCGGGGCGGGACGCGGCAATGATTAACGCGGCCAAGCGGTGCGCGCGAGAATGGGGCGCGCGGGTCAAGGCGGCGGTGCTTTCCCCTCCGCGCCGCCCACGCGCTCCGCCTTCCTGGCCGCTTCGCGACTCCTCGCGCCCGCGCCAGCGCTTCCTCGTTTCCAGCGCGTCCACGTCCGCGTTGCAACGCCGGCCTGAGACCGCTCGAACCTCCGCACACGCACTGGTTCATGGCAGCGAAGAATGACGACGACCCACGGGCGTCGGTAGTGGGAGGGTCCAAGGGACACGACGCATTTTTTCTAGTAGATCCAGTAGTTTGATTCTATTTTTTTCCCTTTATTAAAGGCTGTTTCAACTTTAGAGTAAAACGATCATAATTATTCATATAATACATTGAGATTGTGAAACAACATGTTTTGCTGTCCTTCATTGTTCAAGATTGCTTGGGAAAGGAATATGACGATGCTTCCGAACTCGCAAATATATGTAGTAATTCCCAGCAAACCGGCATTTCCTATCTAAGGATGAGGAACAAAATACAATGCTTATTTCCACTACTGCTCTAAACTCTCCACTGCCATTGTTTTCGTGCCTGCCATCTTTTCTAAACTTATTGTCGGAGTATATTACTGAATTCATGATGAGGTGCACCTTCAATTGACACTTTTAATCTATCCAGGGGCGAATCCAGCCGATCATTTCGGGGAGGCCATCGTTAATTTTTGTTAAATTATATATATATATATATATATATATATATATATATATATATATATATATATATTATTTATGTACTGTAGATGTGATACTACACAATATTATTGTTTAAATAATTTTATTACATAATTCGAACATAAATATTTAAATCAATTTTGCCAAATAAAGGTAGGTAAACGAAAACTCTAGACCTTTTGAGGCGCGGCATGGCTCACATACCCCCACCCCCCGATCCGCCAGTGAATCTACCGCGAAACCCGATTTAACTTCAATACAAACCCAACTTAGAATAGGCCAGCCCGCATTAAACACCCTAACCTGATTGCCACCGGAGTCTCATGCAATACTCTATGAAGACTAGGGTTCGTACTGGGGGGAGAGGTACCGCCATAGTCCCTTTGTCGTCGCCCAAACTTCCAAGCAAATAGTATTTCTGTCTTGTTTCGTGTTACTAATTACGGGGAAATGTCGACATAACAAAACACTTTCTAACCTCCCCCTTCCCACCCAAAAAAAGTCAATTGTTTATTTGTACGGAGAGTATCCCAATGCAAAAGAGATTCACGAAGGAGTGCAATAAATGTTACTCAGAGATTCTTTGACAGAAGCCAGTGGCTGAGGGCTTTGGCAATGATAAATCCGGTGGTTTCTGCGATTTAAGTGCTTGCAGCTCGTTATCCCGCATTTGAACATCAATGCTAATAATACGCATGGGATGTTGACTCAATAGAATTCCCCGATGAGTTGCTTTTTCTCAGCTTGAATACCGTACTTCGTTCTCTTTGAAACACGAATTCACACGTTCTGGTGTGAATGAACCAAACAAAAGAACAGTTCCCAAATGACGTGTCATGGTCGAGTGTCTGCAATGGCAGAAGCGCCGCTCGCGCACAAAGGACTACTGCCACCCACAGCCCGTTTCGTCAGTGCTTTACATTCAAACTAATGGATTTATAGAGCGCGGCTGCAGATTTGGAAGAGAATTACTGGAGAAAAGGAAATTGTACAATGATTGGACGATTTCACTTGCCCTGACTATTCACCGTTATAAATCTAGGAAAACATTTTCTGTAATTCGCCGAACGAAAGCCGAAAGAAAGTGATACGTTTCAAAAATCGTCATTTTTTAAATTTACTTTTCTTTTTTTAATTTATGTTTATCAGTAAAATTATCATACAGATAGAGTCAGACGCTATATGAAGTAAAATACGTACTCTTTGGCCGCCAAATAAACAGCTAAACTTCGGTTCAACCGCCAAATAAACGACCGTTCTTCAATATTTGAAACGTGTTTCTTTGTGCACCAACAAGTACTTCTGCTGCTTTGCAATAGTACATACGTGAGTTTGTGGGGGTGCACAACAAGTTTCGTGACTCTTTCCGGAAGAAGCCTTAGCAGACGGATTTTTGTATCGATCATGTTGTTGAATCTTAGTATGCAACTACAGCGGTTCTAGATTCATGTATCTTAGGTTACAGATTTCCAAACACGAGAAAACAACGCCGTGTATGTGATCACTATTGGGTTGTGTAAACAAAAACTCTCACCAAACTTTGGAGGAATATTAAAAGAATTCACAGAGCACCTTTTGAAACAGTCTTTCAATGCTACTTAGTAATTATTCCAAACCGTCAATTAATTTTCTTCTAGTGAAACCAGGAAATGTTTATTGACGGATTTTACGCCCAACATCCACAAGAAGACGTCTTTCATTGTGAATCATGACACTACAATGCGATCAGCACGGGTGTGTACAGTGAGATGTTCAGACTCGCAGAAAGAAAAAAATTGAAAAAGAATTTTTAATGTGGGCAAAAGCCAAGAAAAAATTTAAGAAATGAATTTCAAAAATAAACCAGTAAGGAAAGCCGAACAATCATTTAAAAAAAGGAAAACTAATAAAAAGCATCGTCTCCGTTGTTACATTATCACATCGCATTGCATCAAGAAAAATGTAGCCTCAAGCAAACATCTTATGATGTCTAAACCATTGAAA